>SNQJ01S0222091.1:0-14984 GCA_010110895.2 Picea sitchensis
TGGGAATTATGTGGGTGAGATGCACTAGTAATCAAGGTGGTGTATATTTAAATAGTAGAAAGTGGGTGCAAAGACAAGTGGGTAAGGGAAAACTGATAGAAAAATAATTATACAAGAAATGCAATAACAAGTTGATGATAGATACAAATTTTTGTATAGTTAAGGGCTATACTAAAAAAACAAATACAAATGGAAGTGTATAGAGTAGAAAAATGATGGTATAAAAATTAACAATAAAGTAATAGACAAGTGTTAAAGAGGAAGAAAAAATATGTTGCAAGAAAATGAGTAGGAAATAATTATGTTTTAGTGATTTGAGTAATAGATTCAAAATATGAAGAGAATAAGGTGCAATATGTTGAGTACGCGAAGACAGTAAAATCATAAGTGAATGTAAATAGATACAATATATGGAAAAATGCAAGGATATGTTATAAGTAAGAGTAAACGATAAGATGCATAATAAACTAGGTCAACACACGTTAAGGGGATGCCTATACTATAAATCAAATTAGTGCATGTGGTGGAAATGAGTAAGGATGTTGGGTCAAGGGATGTTGATTAAAGCAATTATGAAGGAATTAACACAAATGATTGGGTTATTTAATGATGTTTAAAGTAATATAGAATGGTGGATGAAAGGTAATAGGAGGGAGGTCAATTATGGAGTTTGAGTTGAGTTCAAGGTAGATTGGAAACACATGAACTAGCAATATGATGTAGTATATGGAAGAACAAAATGTAATAGTCGATCAAGTATAGTGAAGTGTGCTACATAAGTGGTAAATTGAATGTATTCTATAAAAGTAAGATAAGTTAGTGGAATAAGCAATACAAGGTTTATGAGATAATGATATAATACGATGGTGAGTTTACAAATAATATAAAACATTTGTTAACTTAAGAAATGATTATGTGCTAAAAATAAATAAATAAATGGCATCAAATGTAATGGCAGATGAAAGTGTAAAAATGAATGTTGAATAAGACAATGCATTATAAGGAATGCTAATGTACTTTAGAAAATATATTATGGAGTAATAATATAATGAAATATTACGACATGTGAACATAGTGATTACTAGGAATCATATATATATAATGTTTAATAAAGTGGATCTACACTAACCATAATAGGAAGGAATATATATATATATATATTAGCTAAAAAGGAATTCACAAGTAATAGTCAAAAGATGGCAAAGTAGGAATATTCAAAGTCAAAGTGAGAAGAAATACTAATAGGATTATAACACTCATTTGTTTCATCTATTCAAGTCAAAGTGAGAAGAAATATAACTAGAATTATAATAAAGAAAAGTATAAGGATAATTATTTGTTTAAATTGTTATATAATGAGATATAAATAGTTATATAAGTTTAAAACAAGATACATTTATAAATTTCTTTTGAATATTTATTTAAGGGGTCTTACTTAAAATTAAAACATATTTTATATTGTTTATTTCTAAAATATTAGAAAAGAGTTTTCTATAAATAAGGTATATGTAGTAATAATAGTTAATTACGATAAGAGTATTTAATGAAATAAATGATATTCTGGATAACAATGTAAGTGTTTACTCAAGGGACCTTGATAAGTACATATATGTTAGCACTAAGTGTAGATTCATTAATATGTGGGTAGAGAAATGGTAAATAAGTGATGTAATGGGGAACATGATAATAAATATAAAAAAAGAGTAATGCAAAAGAGCAATGTATAAGAGAAGTCTGTCATTTCAATTACCAACGATAATAAAATAGAGTCAAGATGTAGTAAGGTGCTTGCTAAATAGGGGTAGGTGTAATCAATATATTAATAGCTTCAACATGTTTTAATTAGTGAAGGTACATTGGGACCCATATAGAATAGAGTTTGCTATCATAGAAGACACATATAAGTTGTGTCATGAATTTTTCCTTATATTGAAGATGACCATAAATTTGAGAAGAAGTTTTTTTTTAAGGGTGGGTGTATGTAATGCCACGTTTTGACTTAGAAAACTAGAATTACTTAAGGCCTAATCATCTTTATTTTCTATTCACCGTGAAACTATTAATGATAAGTTTGATCTTTTAAGACATATGAACCTAGGTGAAAGGAAATCCTATGAATGTTTAACGTTATTTGAATTATGATGGATATAATGAAATATATTTATAACTTGAAAATTTTGACATTTAAAGTTGTTGGTGCGTGGATACTGAATTGAAATTATGGTTAAATGCATTTACAGTATGATAATGCATAGATATGTATGAGTTTCTATTATAGATTAATCTGCAGGTCAAAAGGCTATAAAATAGCCAGAGAATAATGATGATAAAAAGTTGATGCCGTGAACATCGACCAGGAAATAGTATGGTATAAATTTTGTATATGAAAGTATATTCATTCCAATGCATTACTATGATATGTGGACAAGTGCAGGTTTTTCAAGTGACGATATTGCCTAAAACTAAATATATGATGAAAAAATTCCTAGCGACACAGTTCCACTATATATTCCATGGTAGGGTGTGGACGCTAGTCCTATTAGGAGTGGTGGAGGTATTTCCCACCATGTATCCTCTGAAAACTTGAGTCATGGGAGGACGGTGTTAGCTCATGATCTCATAGACATGTGATGATGACTGTCACTATAATATCCCTCGGCCTAACCCAATTGTAAATGTAATACAACTGTACTTAAGCTGGTGAGTTGTTTTGACATCATTTTGTAATGCACCTTTCATGGCATAGTGTGTGCAAGTCCTACGTAGTAAAACAATAAAAGGGATGGGGGACTAAACTTCACCAGTTAGGGAAAGGGAAAGCCAAAAAGGAATATTATATTAATATTTCCTTAAAACATAAAGTATGGATAATTGTTTTATCCTAAGTTCTAAAGTTGGGGACAAGTGGACCAAAGTAGCTTCCAACATGACAAGTGTCAAGTTGGGGACATGCATACATATCATGGGGACTTAGCTCTTTGGACATATTCGACCATCATTCAGACAAACATCCTTAACATCATTCTCATGATCATTCTTACGATGATCTCACCATGATTCATTCCATCATTCAGTCATCCAGTTAATGATTTCATGACCATTTTTCACTTCCACAGTTGGTTATCCTCCAGACATTCATTTCACTCTATTTGAGATTTTTTCCATACCCATTTGTTGTTGGTGTACTTGGTTATCTTTGGAGCAGGATTGAAGAAGTGGGTTGTCAGGACTGTGACCAATTCTCTGAGTGAGAGAATTGCTGGGGAACTGATTCCTGAAGGTGCTAAACTGCATCTACAGTGCTCGCATACTTTCAGTTCAACCTGTTGCTGAAGCCCTTGAAGGGAAGCTGGGCAGTTGAGGGACTATTGAGTAGAGAAGGGGCACACTTCCTTCGGTGGGATAGGCATGTGGGGAATGAGAGATTGTAGGCTGTTAGTTTAGCGAGCACGTGAGATGGAGTCTTTCCTGTTGTCTATGAGCCTTTAGCCTGGTTTGGAATCCTTTTACCCGGGTGGAGTTTAGTCCTAGCTTGGGCATGACTCACTGTTGAGAGTGATGAAAAGTGTGGTCTAAGGCTGGGAGGTTCGTGGACGTTCTGTACACAGTTGGTGACAATGTTTCCAAGATAAGTACCAATCGTGTGATAAATTTACATATTGCATTGTTATTTACATGCTTATGTTATAGTTTATCATATGTGTGATTATAACTGTCTGTATGTTTATGGGTATTTCCCTGTATATTTTGCATGTCTGTGTTTACTGTTATTTTAGTATGAAATTGTATATTTATAGGATGTGAATGTTGTTTACGTTATATGTAGAGCTTCCACAAGAGTGTTGTATGCATATGTTATAATTGAATGCAATTGAAGTGAAAATCTATGTGGCATAACTCAGTTGAATACTGGGTATGTTATAGTATGGTATCAGAGCATGAGAGATTGCTCTGGAGTGGCATTTCCCTGGCCTGTGGGTGGTCGGGGGAACGTTACAAATTGGTATCAGAGCCTTAGTTCCAGCACTGATCCTGGATGGGCCGTAAAGGTTCAGTTGAGGCGAATATTCAAAGAAGATAAATTTTGAAGTGGCCAAATTTTCAAGTCACAGAGTGTGCATGGAAAATGTTGGCGTGTAGGTGCGCGCGGAGAACATTGGCGTGCAAGTGTGCGTGGTAAATTGTGGCGCCGTGTGGAATAATATTGTGTGTGTATGCACACATTGAATTTATCCTTGTGCAGTGAGCACACACATAGTAATGTGCACATGGGGTGCGCAAGTATTGCATAACACAGAGGAGTTTTGTGGTACACACATAGTATGAGTATAAGTTGTCTCGCGGAAATGTATTCAATGGTGCACACAGATTATTATGCACGGTGAGTCATATTGAACTTCGACATGGTGCAATGCATATGGAAAAATATGTGTGGAATATCAGTACGCGATACCAAAACTGTGCACAATGGATATTGGTGCACAACACAAAAGTAGTGCGTGCAAGATTTCAATGCGACGGAGAAGAAATGCATAGTAGATATAGGTGTGCGAAAACATGTTTTACCTTGTGGTGTTGCTGTGGATGATAAATATGGGTGTACAGGATGAAGTTTAGTTCGTGCAAAGTCGCCTGGGAGGAGATGAGTTTGAGTTTAATTTGCATAATATCAAAGGAAAAATAAACACACAACTGCATCAGAGGATTAATTAATTAGAAATAATTATGAGTGTTATATTCCTCTGATTCAGACAAATGGAAGTGAAATATAAACTTACAAGAAAAGAATACTATAAAAGAAAACAAGAGTCATAACACAACTAGTTAAAATCTTGTAATAAACAACCCAAAATCCACTTCTTTATTGATATAATTATATTAATCACAAAATTACAAAAAGGGGATGATAACGATTATCCTGTTGTTAAAGGGTCGTTTAAGAATAGGCCTATCTTCTCTGGAGTCCATTACCTCTTCTACCCCCCTGTTCCAAAATTCTCTAAAATACACCTAATGTTAGTTGAGGACTCATTTGATCTTAGTGATCTCCTCCTGTAAAGAATCCAACCAGATTGGTTGATTCTCTCCAACAATTTCAACCGTTTTAGCTGTGGTTTCCTTCTTCTGCTACTTGCTCCTTTTCTTCTTAGCAACTAGCTTGTTGATGACTAAATCCTTCATGATGGGATTCCGCCTGGCTTCCAATGTAGAGTCGGTGGCAAGTTTTGTGTGAAACTTATTCGCTAGTATAAGCGTGACTTCCCTTTCCTCCTTATTCGCAGGAAAGTCTAGCATGTTGCTCGAATAACTAGTCTCACTGGATTTAGCCTTGTCCATGTATATTAGGTTGGGGATACTGAAATTCTTTTACAGAGAGAAGAAAGTCACTGAAATTCTTTTACAGAGAGAAGAAAGTCAAGCAATTTGGAGATTACTTTGTTTATGGATAATCAGATGCCTTCATACTTGAGGACTGGTATTTATAGAATCCCAATTATGAAGCGTGGACAGACTACATACAAGAGCATTGGGTTTCCATGCTCGGCTAATCCATTTCAAATGATTATATTTTGAGTTCATTACATGGTGACCTTCAACTGACGTTACATGGCTGTGAAGTATTGAATGAGGGAAATAGGTGATTTGACTAGCCATCGTCATTCCACAAGTCGTGGATTTGACATGTTGAAGCACGTGATACCACGTCTTGGCGAAATTTGTTTTGACAAACCACCTTCTTTCCCAGATCTATCTCTGAAGGCACTGTGCATCTATGTTCTCAAGACTTGGGTCTTATCTAGAATTGTCATGGTGATGACACCAAGAAATCAGGAGAGATAAATATGATGTATTTAAGGAACCAAAATGGTTCATATTTTTGCATGAATGGTTGAATTGTTAGCCTGATAAGTTTCGATGGCTGGACGTTTTGTAGAATTTACAACAACTACAGAAGATTAAATCAGTGCGGAGTCCATAGGAATAGAAGAGGCATAGGAGAATTACAGTTAACAAGATGAGAGCAGAGGGATGGATGTCCATTTGGGCATTGAAGGAACAAACTCTAATGGTCATGGAGAAGAAAGGAGTGGAAACGTGAATATCGAAGAGACCATTAAAAATTTGCAGAAGGATGTCCAAATCCATAAGTATGCTAATGAAAGGCTTATGAGAGCCAAGGAGTAGCAGGATGATTTCAACATGAAGTTATTGGAGGGCTTGAACATAATAGAAAAGAAATTGGTTAAGGAGAGTGGCTCAAGCAAATATGAAAATCACAAGCCTTCGAATGAGAAAAGAAAAGAAAGAAGTGTTAGTAGATATCACCATCATTCCCAAAGGCATTCCAATAAGAGAACATGTAGCAGCTCAAGTCCATCCCCTGTCAGAAGGCATAAGAGGTATGGGGTGGATGAGTTGTGAGGAGAAATGAACAAAATCAAACCTCCTACATTTGATGGTGAGCACAAGAAAGATGAAGATGAAAACACATGGTTGTTGTTCATGAGAAAGTATTTTCAACTGCACAATTATTCTTCTCATGCAGAGGGTAGAATTGTTATTTATCAACTCAAAGGAAAGACATCCATGTGGTGGGATCACCTTGTGCAGGTGCAACACATTAAAGAGAAAAGTGTTATTTGGAGGGAATTCAAGAAATATTTCAAGAATAAATACTTGACGAAGAGATACTATGACAAGAAAATGAAAGTGTTCTTTGAACTCAAGCTTGGAAGTATGACCATAGATGAATATGAGAGAAGGTTTCTAGAATTGTTGAAGTATGTCTCTTTCATCAATGATGAGATAGTCAAAATTCAAAGGTATTTGAGTGGACTTTCATCGTTCATCAGTGACAAAATATAGTATGATGATCCCAGGACATTGGAAGATGCCATAAGGAGAGCTAAATGTCTATATGATCAGCAGAAAGAAAGGCCAGTTTTACAAAAGGATTGGGAAGACAAGAGGAAATTCAAGATGGATCAGAGGAAGAAGGGAGATAAGCCACCATTCTTCAGAACTAACCCACAAGGACAGAAAACACCAAAAGAACCCAGAAGGATTGACATAGGGAGTCAAGGGCCAATAAAAAAACCTATTCAATGTTGGGGTTGTAAAGGAGATCATAGGTTCAGAGATTGTCCTCATAGAGGTGAAAAAGGTAGGGTTGTTCACAATGTAAAACAAGTTGAAACAGTGGAGGACATGGGCAGATATGTGCCAAGGATCTATGTAGATTTGGATAACAAGCAAGAAGAGTATCATTCCCACATGAATTAAGTGGAAGGTATGATCAACAACCAAACCATTGCTATTTTAATTGATTCAGGAGCTAGTCATAGTTATATAGACCCAAAGATGGTGGAAAGCCTGCTTTTTCCAAGAAGAAAGCATGATAAATCCTGGTTGGTGCAGCTCGCTATAGGAGATAGAATAAAATTTAATGACATGGTTAAGTCATGCCTCATGGACATGAATGGACTGAGCACCAAGGCAGATTTGAACATCTTGCCTTTAGGTTCCTATGACTATCTAATTGGGATGGATTAGTTGGACCAACATCATGATCTATTGCACTATCATAACAAAGCATTCACTTGTTTGGATGAGGAAGGGAAACTAAGGAAAGTGTAGGGAATTCCCAGAATAGTAACCATTAGAGAAATTTCAGCATTGTAACAGAAGAAATGTTNTATTCAATGTTGGGGTTGTAAAGGAGATCATAGGTTCAGAGATTGTCCTCATAGAGGTGAAAAAGGTAGGGTTGTTCACAATGTAAAACAAGTTGAAACAGTGGAGGACATGGGCAGATATGTGCCAAGGATCTATGTAGATTTGGATAACAAGCAAGAAGAGTATCATTCCCACATGAATTAAGTGGAAGGTATGATCAACAACCAAACCATTGCTATTTTAATTGATTCAGGAGCTAGTCATAGTTATATAGACCCAAAGATGGTGGAAAGCCTGCTTTTTCCAAGAAGAAAGCATGATAAATCCTGGTTGGTGCAGCTCGCTATAGGAGATAGAATAAAATTTAATGACATGGTTAAGTCATGCCTCATGGACATGAATGGACTGAGCACCAAGGCAGATTTGAACATCTTGCCTTTAGGTTCCTATGACTATCTAATTGGGATGGATTAGTTGGACCAACATCATGATCTATTGCACTATCATAACAAAGCATTCACTTGTTTGGATGAGGAAGGGAAACTAAGGAAAGTGTAGGGAATTCCCAGAATAGTAACCATTAGAGAAATTTCAGCATTGTAACAGAAGAAATGTTACAGAAAAGGATGTCAAATATTTGCAGCTCATTTGGTGGAGATACCTAAGGATAAGGTGTCAAATTTGGAAGACTATGCAGTCTTGGAAGAAATTGAAGATGTGTTCAAGGAAGTACGAGGGCTACCCCAGAGGAGAGACCTTGATTTCTCTATAAATCTAATGCCAGGAGCAACACCAGTGTCAAAGAATCCTTATATAATGAGTACACTAAGTTGAAGGAGTTGAAATGCATCTTGAAGAACTTCTGAACAAAGGGTATATACGCCCAAGTGTGTCACCTTGGGGTGCCCCAATCTTGTTTGTGAAAAATAAATATGAAACATTAAGATTGTGCATTGACTTTAGATAGTTGAATAAATTGACTGTTAAGAACAAGTATCTTCTGCCAAGGATTGATGACCTCTTTGATCAATTGAAAGATGCAAAGATATTTTCAAAGATAGATATCAGATCAGATACCATCAGGTACGGATTAAAGAATAAGATATTAGCAAGACCGCCTTCAGGACAAGGTATGGTCATTGTGAGTCCACAGTGGTGCCATTTGGGTTGTCAAATGCACCAGTTGTTTTCATGTGCTTAATGAATGGTGTTTTCCGAGAATATTTGGACAAGTTTGTCATTGTATTTTTGGATAACATTATTATATATTGTAATTCAGAGGAAGAACGTGAACATAATTTGAGGATGGTGTATGCCAAATTGAGCAAGTTCTCATTTTATGAGAAGCAAATTCATTATTTGGGGCATATCATTTCACAGGATGGGATAGAAGTGGATTCTCAAAAGATAGCGGCCATTAGAGAATTGTTAGTGCCGAAGATTGTCATAGAGGTGAGATCATTGATGGGTCTTGCAGGCTACTACAAAATATTTACTAAAGGGTTTTCAAAGATCGCACACCCAATAACTTTATTGCAAAGAAAGGGGGTGAAGTTTCAGTGGACACTGGATTGTGAAAAGAGTTTCCAACACTTGAAAAAATTATTGACAAGTGATCCAATATTAAGGATTGTAGACCCAAATGAAGACTTCTTTGTATGCACAAATGCATGTAATTAAGGACTTGGTGGATTCCTCAGTCAAAATGGGTTTGTCATATGTTATGAATCAAGGAAGTTGAAGGAGAATAAGAGAAACTATGCCACTCATGATTTGGAATTGGCAGCCATAGTGCATGCCTTGAGGAAATGGAGACACTACCTCATGGGAAAGAGGTTTGAGCTAAGAATAGACCACAATGGTCTAAAATATTTATTTGATCAGCCAAATCTAAATGTTAGGCAAAGAAGATGGTTAGAATTTCTAAGAGAATATGACTTTGATATAAAGCATATCAAGGGGAAAGAGAATAAAGTGGTTGATGCATTCAGCAGGAGGGTGCATGAACTACATTCTACAACCATTAGCATGTATCGAACTGATATTAAAAGAAAAATTACGGAGGCTACAAATGCAGATCTGCAATACAGAGAATTGGTAACAAAGCTACATCAGGGTAAGATACCACAAAAGGTGGATAATTATAATTTGAGAATAGATGGAATACTATTGCATAAGAAAAAAACATTTGTTCCAAATGTTTAGGACTTGAAACATACGATTTTGCATGAAATGCATAATGTTCCTTATGAAGGGCACCTTGGATATCAGAAAATCATGGAAACAATCAAGAACCATTACTTTTGGCCAGGTATGAAGTGAGAGATAGATGAATACATCGCTAGATGTATGGAATGCCAGAAAGTTAAAGTTGAGCATAGGCACCCAACAGGGTTGTTGCAACCTTTGCCCATTCCTGAATGGAAGTGGGAAGTGGTGACAATGGATTTTATTACGGGATTGCCCAGAACAGGAAAACTGCATGATTCGATCATGGTAGTGGTGGACAAGATTACGAAAGATGCCCATTTTATTCCACTGGAAACTACTCACAAGGAAACATATGTTGTTGATATTTTCATGAAGGAAGTGGCACGATTGCACGAAATTCCTAAAACAATTGTGTCCGATAGAGACCTGAAATTCACCTCAAATTTCTGGAAAGGATTGTTCAAAGGATTCAGAACGAATCTAAACTTTAGTACATATTATCATCCTGAGTCTGATGGACAGACAGAGAGGGTGAACATGGTGATAGAAGACATACTAAGAATGTATGTAATGGACAAACCATCGAAATGGGAAGACTACGTACACATGGTAGAATTCACTTACAACAATGGGTATCAAGCATCGTTGAAGATGAGCCCATTTGAAGAACTTTACGACAGAAAGTGAAATACTCCAATGAGCTAGGATAGCCCAGTTGATAGAACAGTAGTGGGGCCAGAGTTGCTCAAGGAGATGGAAGACCAAATGATAAAAATTAAGAAAAATTTAAAATCTGCCCAAGACAGGAAAAAAAGTTATGCCGATAAGAACAAAACCCACAGAGATTTCAAAGTGGGTGATCATGTTTTCCTGAAGGTGAAAGCTAACAGGAGTTTCCTAAAGCTGGGAAGCTGTGCCAAGTTGGCAGGAAGATTTTGTGGGCCATTTGAAATACTAGAGAGGATTGGTCCAGTTGCTTATATGATTGCATTGCCTGCATCTATGTCTGTTCATAACGTATTCCATGTATCATTGCTAAAGAAATATATACTTGATGCTAATCATATTATTAATTGGAATGTGATTCAGGTGGAACAAGAAGGCGCTTTTCAAATGCATCTGGTGTGCATTTTGGACCAAAAAATCAAGTAGCTTCGGAATCTAGCCATAGGGCTTGTAAATGTCCAATGGACCCAGTACAGTCTTGCGGATGCTACTTGGGAGCATGAGGATGCAATGCAGATAGAATACCCACATATTTTTGAGTAATTTTGAAAATTTTGTTGTATATGGGCATATGATGCACTAAGGATAGTCCATAAATAAGGGGAGGGGATTGTAATATCCCTCGTCCGAACCCAATTGTAAATGTAATACAAGTGTACTTAAGTTTGTGAGTTGTTTTGACATCATTTTGTAATGCACCTTTCATGGCATAGTGTGTGCAAGTACTGCGCAGTAAAACGATAAAAGAGATGGGGGACTAAAATTCACCAGTTAGGGAAAGGGGAAGCCAAAAAGGAATATTATATTAATAATTTCTTAAAACATAAACTATGGATAATTATTTTATCCTAAGTTCTAAAATTGGGTACAAGTGGACCAAAGTAGCTTCCAACATGACAAGTGTCAAGTTGGGGACATGCATACATATCGTGGGGACTTAGCTCTTTGGACATATTTCACCATCATTCAGACTAACATCCTTACCATCATTCTCATGATCATTCTTACGATGATCTCGTCATGATTACTTCCATCATTCAGTCATCCAGTCAATGATTTCATGATCGTTTTTCACTTCCGCTGTCGGTTATCCTCCAGACATTCATTTCACTCTATCTGAGCCTGTTTCCATACACTTTTTCTATTGGTGTACTTGGTTAGCTTGGGAGCGGGATTGAAGAAGCAAGTTGTTAGGCCCATGGGAAATTGAAGAAGCGGGTTATCAAGTTCGTGACCAATTTTCTAAGTGAGATAATTGTTGGGGAATTGATTCCTGAAGGTGCTTAACTGCAGCTACAGTGCTCGAAGACTTCCGGTCCAGCTTGTTTCTGAAGCCCTGGAAGGGAAGTGGGGTAGGCGATGGACTGTTGAGAAAAGAAGGAGCTCACTTCCTTGGGTTGGACCGTCTTGTGGGGTATGAGAGACTATAGGCTATTAGTTGAGTGAGCACCTAAGACAGAGTCTTTCCTGTTGTCTATGAGCCTTTAGCTTGGATTGGAATCCCTTTACCTGGGTGGAGTTTAGTCCCAGCTCGGGGGTGACTCACTGTTGAGAGTGATGAACAGTGTGGTCTAAGGCTGGGAGGTTCATGGATGGTATACACACAATTGGTGACAATATTTCCAAGATAAGTACCAATCGTGTGATAAATTTACATGCTGCATTGTTATTTGTGTGCTTATGTTACAGTTTATCATATGTGTGATTATAAATGTTTGTATGTTTATGGGTATTTCCCTATATATGTTGCATGTATGTGTTTACTGTTATTTCAGTATGAAATTGTATATTTACAGGATGTGATTGTTGTTTACATTATATGTAGACTTCCACAATAGTGTTGTATGTATATGTTATAATTGCATGCAGTTGAAGTGAAAATTTATGTGGCATAGCTTAGTTGAATATTGGTTATGTTACAGTATGGTATCAAAGCATGAGAGATTGCTCTGGAATGACATTTCTCTGACCTGTGGGTCGTTGGAGGAACACTACAGTCACTTTCCTGTTGGAGAATGTTGGTCAAGAGAGTGACACTTCTGCTTACGAGTTCTATTTGGAGTTAGGTCAATATAAATGACGCTCCAAGATATTCCAATAGAGGAAGGATAGGGATGGAAGATGGAAGTAAGTTAGGGAGGAGAGATGAATAGAAGTAGTTGAGAATGTGTGGGGATTTCACCTAATAGAAGACTTTCTTGACTTCCTCTTTTTAATATGTGTGTGTGTGTGTGTGTGTATTTATATCTAGTTAACTAAACTACAATTATCTAAGTGACTGTTGCTTGTGCTAAATTATTGTAATTGAGGAATTTTGCAAACATTTTAAATCATTTACTATCTTTTATGAAATGAATGGTCTTGTTGATTGGATTGATCCCATATACGAATCAATTTAGGTGTGATATTTATTTTTATTAGTACATGTACGAGTCTTGTATGTGCTAGCTACACATGTATGCCTTGCACATGTACACTAATATGTGTAAGTGTTATAAATTGATGATATTGCTTATTTGATGTGGATGTATGAATCATGTGTCATTACCCTTGCATTGTAAATTACTCTAACTTTGGGGAAAAGTTTCTTGAAGGGTGGGTATATGTAACAACCCAAATTGATAATCTTTATTATAATTTTTAAATTTGAATTTAATTAATTATTAAAATATAGTAAATGAATTTTTTATTATTTTATTATTAAAAGTGGGTGAAGTAATTAATGCGTGGTTAAGGTTGTAGTGGAATTAATGGGGGGATAAGGTTATTCGGGGGTAAATGAGAGGGACTTGAGACAGGAGGATAAAATAGGAGGGGAGGACTTGGACGAGAATCTCAATTTCATTTTGGTTTGAGAATTTTTGAAAGATGGAGGAGGAGGAAGAGGAGGAAATTGGAAGAATTGTTTAGGGGAAATCTCACATGGCACTGTTGTTGCTAGGAATTGTGGGCTTGGGGGCCAGGAAACTACAAGGATTCTTGGAGATAGGGAGCCAGAGAGGTTGTTCCTATTTGGGTGTGACGTTAATATTCAGTCTGGGAAAGAACAAGAACATGATCAGATAGAAAAGGGACTAGATAACCAACCTAAAGGTGGAGGTATGTATTATGATGTTGGTATCATTATTCTGCTTATTATGTTGTTACTATTTATTACTAGTTTATTCCAAGTATGAGAAAATGAATGAAATAAATTCTAAACTAAATTTCAGCCATTTCAATAGGATATTGTTGAAAATATTTATTTATTTTGAATCCATAAATAGGTAGGATTTACAATAAATAATATGATAGTTGCTATCATAATTTATTTACATGTAAACTTTGTGAAAATAGCTTATTTGGGTTGGTTTCCCTCTTCAGGGTAGGCTCACCCTTCTATGGGATGTTATAACTCTGAGAGTCTGTAACAGCCTCCTCGTTACGACGACTCAACTCTAGTAACTAGTGCAAATTTTATTTTGTGTGTGTGCGCGTGTACAAGGAAACAATCAACGCATTTGACTCTGCGTCGCCACCCGACGATGAATAAGACACAACCATGATGAACATAAAAATGACAAGGACGCGCAACAGGTAACTTCATGCATAAACGACGATCACACGACGATAAGTAGACCTGACTACCCGCCCGTCCTACCCTGCAATGGTTAGGACCTCCAAGACACATAAGAAACGCTCAATCCCAGGTTCCCATCGATTTTAACCATTTAAGGTCTCAAGTCTAGCGACTGTTCTGAGGAACATGGAGGTGTCTACAACCCACCCGATACAAGTGGACCCAACAAGACATTAACAACGTGGCAGAAAAATAAATAAATGAAAAACCACATCCTCTACAGAAGGTGCAAGAAAAAGGACTCAGGCAAGGACCACCCAATAACTAAGACCAAACATTCCTATGACCCAACTGTGATTGATTACTGACCAACTACTCCATTAAATTTCATTAACCGACGAATACCTTAACATAAGGTAAAAGCCAAATAATCTCAACCCCCAATATTTAGTTATAAAGTCATTTTGCACTAGTTCAAGGACAAGCAATAATCACAAGCACATTGCATTTTTCTATTAATCGCCATAATTGAGTAACGATATCATTACCCTATTGGTAAACCCCCAAACATTTACATTCTCCATATTATCTTACCTTGCCTTCCAAATTTTACCATATTTTGCAATAACCTTACAAAATAATAGCATTGCAATTAAACATCATCATTAGCATTTCCATTTAAACCAATATTAACATTGCAATTCAACATCATCATTAACATTTCAAATTAAACAAATATTAACATTGCAATTTAAACATCATCATTAACATTTCAATTAAACAAATATTAACATTGCAATTTAGGCATCAT
>SNQJ01S0222092.1:4286-14995 GCA_010110895.2 Picea sitchensis
TGGGAAAAAGATCCCCACACTCATTCACCCCCCCCTCTAAGTGTGGTAGGTGTGTCCAACATAATATATCAAATAATAATTAGAATACACTTTGCAGTTACATTATTTCAATACACAATACAAGAAAGACTGAGGATTGTTTAAAAGAAAGAGAGGACTGACACTATGTTATAATTACATAAGACTGAGACTTCTTGCTAAAGAATGCCCTGGTATAGGCCCTCTTTGTATTTGTTGTAAAGCTATTGGTCACGAGGTTGAGGATTTCCCAAGGATAATTTATAAAGTTGAAAACATGAACATGAGACAAGAAGACTATAAAGAAGGTCAAGAAACTAAGGATATGTTAAAGAATCATACAGAAAAAGAGTCAGAGACTATGTTAAAACAATTAAAATAAGAAATGGATGATCACAAAGACATCAGTTTACCAAAGATCTTGAAAGAAAAAAAATGCATAGTTACAAGAATAGAAGACTTCGACATAGACTATGTATTGGATGAAGAAACACATGTGAATATTATGCCAGAAAGCACTTGGGAAATTTTGGGAAAGCATGCTATGATACCTTCATTGGGAAGGATAGGCTTGTTTAAAGGAAATATGATAACCCTATGTGGAAGAGTTACTAATATACCTATGATTGTTCACAAAACGTCAATAGAAGAGGATTTTGAAGTTATTAGGTTTGTTGAGAACAAATTTCTTTTCCACTTTTATTAGGAAAGACTTGGATTGAGAAGGATCAGATTAGAAGGAAAGCATAGGAGGAAGCCATAGAAAAAAAAAGGCAAGAACTAAGGGATTTCATAGCTTGAAGAATAGATCGACTGATAGAAGAATGAGAAGTTGAGTCAAAGCACTAGGACAAAAGAGAAGTAGCTGTCAACTTTGAAAGAGTGCAAGAAGGATTGAAGGACCTATCCATGCAAGAAGAAAGTATGTCCACCCAAGAAACTATCTTTTCTGATCTATGAAAACATGAAACTATTCTTTTAACCTATGAAAGCAAGAAAACTATCCTTTAACCTATGAAAACATGAAAACTATCTTTTAACCTATGACAATTCAAATATATTGCTGGTGGTTGTGTGAATGTATTCAGTGTCGGATAATATATTGATGGCACTTGACAACAAAGGATAATTCAAGTGGTATAAGCTCAACACTAATCTCAATAGCAAAGTGAAAGGTATGGATTAAACAATCCAATGAGAATTTAGCCATGACAAAAACAATCGTCAATTACCCTGCATATTCATTTATTAACCATCAACAATATAATGAGATCATCAATTTACTTCTATACTATGTAAGAAAAATTCATACTTAAAATCAACTATTAACTAAGAAATACAATTGCAATTTAACTCTAGGAAATAAATTACATAAAATGAAACTATGCTATATCTATTTTAACAATTCAAACTGTAATAAGAAAATGCTTAAGAACATAAATTAAGACATGACATTAAAAAGTAAACTACCAAATGTATTAGCCAACAACTAAGTAAGCAAGATCTATATCAAACTGAAATTAACTCTATCCATCCATCAAATCCTTGTCAAAGAAAACTCAAATTAAAACTCTGTTCTATTCTATTTAAAACTCTATTTAAAACTTGATTCTAAAATCATAAATAAAGACATAATCTAATATCTAATTGCACATAGGGTTAGTCTATGGATTTTCAAATCTGTTCCTAACTACAAGATCAATGCATGCTAACACAATCCATCATACTTAACCTGCAAAAGAGAGTCAAAGCAATTAAACTACAACAACAAACTAATTAACACAATAAAAATGCATGTATAGGAAATAAAGAGAACAACTAAATTATGAAATGCATAAACAAATACAAAGAACAGTTACCAGACTGCTGGTGCCCCCCCCAGCAAGTTGTGGTCACTTTCTAAAATCACACCATGAACTCAACAATTTGAATTCACCATGAAAACTCAAAAACATAGTTCTTGTATAATTTGGCAATGTAAAATAGAAAAACATAGTAAAATCGTATTTCTATCTATCACACTGATGTTTCTATTGCTTAACAATCATCTGACCACCTCAGTGGTATTTATAATGTTTACATACCAAGTGGTCGACCACAAGAGGGTCAAACCGCTTCTAAATTCGACAATTTCCATTAAATGATGCCCTAACTGATAAAACAAGGCGAGCCAATAATTGCCCTCTTGAAAAACTAAAACTAAGTTGTCGGAAGTACAATAGCTAGAGGGGGCAAGCACGAACAAAACCCACGTTCCTGATTCTCCCATCATTGGCCGCCAATACCATAACCACCAAGTCGCCCTCCATTTTTTTGCAATACGTAGTGCTAGACAGAGTGTAGGATCGGGTATCGAAACGAGTGCTGGAAGTAGTGCCAGACTGAGTGAAGAAAGCAGAAACGTGGTGCGTTTTCGCCTTGTAACACCAACAAAATGTGAATTAGATCTTGGTAATCATAACACGTGATGAATTTTACTCAATATTGAAATCAAACACAAATCATACATACCTGGTGTAGATCATACCGTTTTAATATAAAATTCTTCAAAAAGCTCCTTCAAAACATGAAAAACACATATTTATATTCGGAAAAAGTGTCTAATAACTGTCACAAAATTGATCATATCTCGGGCCCAACAATGAATTGGAATGAAATAAAGGATTGATTTATGTCTCATATATCTTGAGTGTCATTTTGGTGTCTTTACTTCTGTTCTTACATTTATTTCAACAACTAATATGTTCAGAAAAATACATAAAAAGATAATTTCCAACAAGCTTTTCTTTGATAAAAGACTAGCCTAAGCACTTGTAATTAATACTTGTGAGTTAGGATATATATTTTGTTGGCTATAAACATAGGGTGATATTCCTGTCTACTTTACTTTAGCCAAGTAAAGTCTGAAAATGCTTGAGTAAGATCAATTCATATCTTTTCCTCAACAGTAGCCTCCATCTAGGATGGTGCAGTGTGCCTAGCTTGTTAGCTTATAGCTGGAAAGATCGTCAGAAATAATCGTCCGATACATGTCACTGGATTTGTAGTAGACCTCGCAGGGAAGTGTGTCAAAGGAATGAAAATGTACTAGGCAAGATACCTCGTCAACGAGTTGGACAAGGACTACTGCGAAGCGCAATATTAGGGATATGAGTTTCATTTCAGTTGGCTACTTGTATTGATCACCTTTGTTACTTGGCAGATGCCAAAAGGAGCAACATTCCTCGAAGCTGAGCCATCAGAGCCGTTGGCTGCAAGGTTCTCCACCTTGTGGTACACAAATGATATGGTGAAGCAGTGACAATCAAACATGGTTTTCCATGCTTACTACCTACAACTGAAGCATGCTATTGAAGCATTCCCACAAATGACCCCAAATATTTTGCATCAGTACAGGCTGCTAGCGAATTTCTGTGCAGATCGAAACTTTATCTACATCACCGCACACAAACATGAAAGAAAGGAGGAGTTGCAGTCCTACTATAAGTTGGTCGATGAAGACATGGAAGAGATCACTAAGTAATGGCCAACAAAGTTCCTTGTATCGGTCGAAGATGAAGAACTCTCCGACCTCGACATCATCGTAAGTCCAATGGTCACCCAGGTCGAACATGATGGAAAGAAGAAAAATAAGATAAAGGAGGACATCCAAAACATAGAAAGTAATGAGGAGGACATCGCATCGGAGGAAAGTGGGCCTGAATCGCCCGCAAGAGGAGGAGGAGGAGATGAAGTGAACCAAGAAGAAGGAAGGGAAGAGGGAGACAAGCAATAAAAAGGTGAAGTGACACCATCGAAGGAACCCCCTACTGAGGCCGAAACATTGAAGAAAAGGAAGGTTTTTCTATAGAAACCCTCAGTATGGAAGAAGACCTGAGCCAATAAGCCTCAGTCGAAGAATGTTCTCACAGTGGATGATGTCAATCTCATCATCACAGTCGTAGAGGACATTTCAGAGGATATCCTATAGAGACATGAAGCAAAGCAAGAAACACTGCATGACATAATGGATAAGGATATCAAAGACATACAACAATCTATTCATTCGAGCCCCGCAGTACCTATTGTGCCTTCTTCAATGGAAATTGTAGAATTAGGGGATGAACCCACCCAATTATGAAGATTAGCAGATGTAATAGAGGCTCGACTTCGTCGAGTCCAAGAAGAAAAGGAGAAGGACATAAAGGCTTGGAAAAACAAAAAGGAGGAGGTCTTAGAGCAACTTCAAGTTGTGCATAAGGAGAAAAATGAAATTCAGGCAAAGTTCGATTAGAACAATGTGAAGATACATGAAGAAAAAGACCAACTGCTCGCAGAGCAGATTGCGATCAAAGAGGCAATAAATAAATCACTTCGCTCTATGTCAGGCTTGGTGTAGAAGGAAGAAGAGTTAGCTGAGATACAAGTGGGGAAGCTCACTGAGGCCATTCAACAACTTCAGGCAAGGGTAATGGAGCTAGAGATCCAAGTAGTGTCGATCACTCCACAAGAAGTACGTGACCAAAGAGAGGAAGCTGGCAGGAACGCACTAGAAAGAGTCAGAACACTCACCTCAAAGTGTAAGCAACTAAGTGATCGAAGTGCATAGACCTATGAGCGCTTTGCAGAATATCCAGAGCTGAAGAAATTGGAAGCAAATCTCCAGGAGGTGATGAAACATGCATCCACCATACAAGCATAGATGAAGCTGCTTACTATAGTTGAGAAAATGAAGCAATGACAGGAACAATGCGCAGTCTAGCAGCATGTTACTACCATCTAGAGAAAAGTCATGGAGGTGACACAGAGACTCCAGCCGATGCAGGAAGAAGATTTCACACTTTTTGAAGAGATCGAAGGCCAAGGTTCACAACTAGACCAACTGGTTGCGACAATGGAACAACGCTTGGAAGGTCCTGTTACTGAGCAAGTGATTCAGGAGTTTGCTGAGCAGGAAGCTCTGGCGAAGAAACAAGTTGAGACAGCTCAAGCTAAGACTGAGGCCTTTGAAGCAGTGTTGCCCAGATCTGAGTGACTCGGGATGAGTCACATGTGAGTGTTGGGGGCCTATTGGCCCTTGAACAAGTTTTGAGGAAACATTGGTCATGTTTGACCATTTTTTGGACTTCGACAGGCTGGTCGAAGATGGAGCGCAATGGTGGAGAAGAGATCATGGGATCTCACTTGTTTTGTGAGCTTGTGGAGCCAACAAAGGTTTTTTAGGGTTTATGTAATGGGTTATGGGATGTCGGCCCATGGGATTACCCATGTTAGGCCTTTTTTAATGATATAAATAGGTAGTCAAGTGATGTAAGAAGTACTAGAATTGACTTAGTGCATAACTACTAGTGGCTAAGTGCAGAGTAGGTTAATATTGGCTCAGTGCAAGAAGTTGTAAGTGCATTGTGCAGACAAAATGTGTAAGGCTTTGTGATATCAAGGAGTTGGCTCTGTGCCTTGACCCGATTCTGAGGAAGGTGGATCTAGTGCGTTGTGCACAGATCACCTGTCCAGTGTGAATTTGGGCTCTGTGGCTATGTTCACAGGAGAAAAATAATGTAAATATCTTGAAGACTAATACAAAATAAGAAGAAGTTGGTGGACTTATCCCCACACTGGGGTGAACCACATATATCTTGTGTCCTGATATGCTTTGTGCGATGTTGCTTATGTGATTATTTTCTTAGTGTTGTTGATGTTATGTATAATGAATGCATATGATGTTGTAGCTTAGTTCTTAATTATTTGAATGCATGTTATATCTGAGTTAATTCTGTGTGCTAAGTGATTGGAAGTGTTAGATCTTGATTATTACTATGCTACTTTGTAATAAGGGTTAATCTGCAATGTAAATGAGGATCATAATCTAAGACATGTTGTTGGCTAAGTACTCTGTTAAGTATTGTAATCACAAATATATGTCCCAAATTGGTTGTAGACACTTGAGTCCTACAACCCCCCTGCCTCTACCTCAGGTGATACTTCATCTGCTTCACAGGTGTTGCTGAAAGGGTCGATATTTAGGGTTTTGTTGGTGCGATGTTGAAGCTTTGAACCCTGGGTCTGCCCCTGTGCCAACAAGTTTGAAGATAACTCCATGAAAGAGGAAGAACTACAAGAATTGTTTTGAACATGACTCCATAGCCCAATGGGGAAGTAAATTGGTTTTCAAATTCTGAATTCTCAACAACCCATAGGGGGTCACTGTCCCGTAGTTGGAACCAATTTTTGACCAAAATTTGGTCATCTATATTTTCCCACTTTTGGATTAAAAAAAATGATATCAAAAGAAGACAATTTTGAACTTTTATAAGTTCATTACGTATCCCTTAGTCTCAGCTTCACCAAGCATTTTTTATATTGAAAATCCGAGTTCGTATTGTCAAGATATCCATGTTTACGTTTAAATGCCCAATGAGTGCTTCTTCATTTTGCGGCGAAAACAATTTTCTTGGAACAAAGAATTTTTGGAAACCATGATCATTCTCTCATTCTCATGGAACCACAACATTTCTTGGAACCATATTTGATTATATTGGAAGAAATCCACTTACATTTCTTCTAAATTCCATGGAATAAACCACGTAAAAATCCATGGAATGAACCATATAAAAATCCACGGAATAAACCATGTAAAAAATATTGTGGATAAACCAAGTAAATCTTGAAAATTTTCGCATTCCCCTTTCCACCTTACCTCTTTCACTCCATACTTAAATTATTTTTATGTCCATGTGATCTGAATCCGGGGTGATCTTGATACCAAAATTGACCTAGGTCTAGGTTCAATTAATGAAAGGAACAATTATAAGATCGTTTTAATTGAACTTGATTGCATTAAAGGTGAACATATGTGCTTATGAAAGCCTTGTATCCAGATTGAATATAAACTTGGTGCATGAGCTGTTAGTCTCATAATACATTACAATATGCATTTAATAATCATAATTGCGGAAATAAATATATGCATAAGAAACATGAGACGATCACATAAGAGGAAGAGATCACCGAGTTGTTAACAAAGTTCATTAGAACCTTTTGGCTACATCTCCAGATCCGCTTGGAATACGAATCACTTGTCATTTATTCTCCCAATGTGGGGCTAGTTCTCCTTTACAGAAAAGGGCCACATCGTCTCCCAAATGAAGGGGAAACATGACTCTCCTAATGTGGGGCATAATTCTCCCAATGTAGGGGTTCACATACTCTCCCGATAAGGGGCTCAACTCTCCCAATTAAGGGGCTTACAAATTACAAGCATGATTTCTTGATTCTCTCCTCAAAGAGCTCTCCAAAAGAGCCTCAAAGGTCTTTCCCAAAAGCCTTTTTTTTTTTTTTTCCATCTCTCCCAAGGGTTTAAACAATTTTTCCTAGCTCCATAATCCAAAAAGACAAGATCCATAAATTTGGGATCTAGTACTACCCAAGGACAAAAATGAGAAAGAACCTTAACTTCCTCCTCGAGACTAGGAATCCACTAGTAATAGAGTGAGGAAGAGCCCAAACCAACTCATGAGACCCTTAACTTCCTCCTTAAGACTAGGAAACTAATTTTCTCTTAAAATTAGGAAACTAATTTGTGAGTTGGATTCTCACATAAAACTAATTTCCCATTTTAGAAAATAATACGTGAGATTTCCACTCACTCCAAGTATCCATTTTTTCCCCTTAAAATTAGGAAACTAATTTGTGAGATGGATTCTCACAACTGATTTCCCATTTTTACAATTAAATGAATAATACGTGATATTTTCCAACTAACTTCAAGCATTAATCATTTATTACAATTAAATCATTCATGATTAATTAATTATTCTTTTCCACCTATCATTAATTAAAATTTTAATGATTTATCCCATGGTGTGCAAAGTAATACTTCTATGTGTGGAGATCCTCCTAGATCACCGCGAATGGACGAAACTCTTCACACTTTCCCTCTCTTCCTCATATTTTTATACTTCAATTTTTTTTTGGTTTTTCCCTCACCTACTCCATCACAGGATTTCACACCTTCCTTATATATCCTCCCTTATACCTCCATTTCTCCGTTTGTCTTCTCCTTATAACTTAGTCATTTCTTAAAATCCCTCCCCTCCCCTTATATCTCCTCATCCATCGGACTCCACTCCTCATCTCCTTACCTTCTCCTTTCTCGAACTCTGCTTCTTCACTTCTGTGACACCCCTCTCCTTCTCTATCTTCCCACCTTATCTTTCCTTATTTATGATATTTCTCCTCCCACACTCATGTTCCTCTTCCCCTTAAAAGTTTTTCCTAAGTTTTATTCAACCATTGAAATTACTCCATGTGGAAACCACTCAATGGATGACATGACAACTTTATCAACCTATGAAACCCTTCCACATGGCGAGTTGTGAATGGAAATAATTGTAAATGAATCATATGATGAAAGACAACACATAAGGCATCCAACAAGGCATCCAACAAGGCATCCAACAACAACACACGATAGAGACAAGGACCCCTTAAACTTTTATCCTAAGTTTTATTCAACCAATGAAATTAGTCCATGTGGAAACCACTTAATGGATGCCATGGAAACATTATCAACCTATGAAACCCTTCAACATGGCGAGTTGTGAATGGAAATACATGGAAATGAATCATATTATGACACATGGTGTTGGAGCATATCCATAACTTACATTAGTTTATACCTAGCCTAGACTCCTAGATCTTGGTTAATACATTCATTTACACTTTATTTCACCTAATTTCGCCACATAGAGAAGAAGGGTGCCTCATCCCTAGATTTTAGGGAAAACTGCTAATTTTAGATCAAGACTCAACTCCCGGTTCTTGATTTTCTTGTTTTTTCTTGATTTTCTCGATTTATTCTTGATTTATTCATGATTTATTCCAAATCCCCCATGAAAAAACTCATATATTATTAGGGAATGCGCACCTCCTCTTTAAGTGAGAGATTTATGCCTTAATTAATGATTTTTGTCGTTACTATTATTAGTAACTACTATTTCGGGTCAGTTAAGTGAGTTGGAATTGCTTCTCTTGTTAGTTAAGTAAGATTAAGTGAAATAATAACTCTTATGGAAATTAATGAGTGTGTTACATGTATCTTTAGTGGTCTAGGTCGAACTATGTGGTCTCCCTCAGCTTATGACACCTATTTTAGCTATTTCTAGCTTTTTTTGACTAGAATTTCTATGTTGGAAATTCTATATATTCACCTCCTCTCTTCTTTTTTGAGGATGGTTTCTCATGTATATTCATTTTTTATTAATATAATTCTCTGATTTATGGAGCAAAAACTTTCTCTCATCTCTTTAATATGAACAAATTGTTTGTGTTCAATTTAACTAGAATTCTAGATCTATCGGGGTTTCTACAGGAATTCTACATGGTATCAGAGCTAGATTGAATCTAGTGGATTGTACACGGTTTTATTTGCAGGTATAGATCATCAGGAGGCACAAAAAGTAGAAATGGATCATATCTCTTAGCCCACAAAACTCATTCTAAATCCTTTCAATTACTTCAAATGGAAGACAAAGATCTCTCTTCTCCTCCAAAGCAAAGGGCTTTATTGGGTAACAATGGGAACGAAGAAAGAACCGACTGCTGCAGCGGAGAAGATAAAGTATTTCAATAAATTAGATGAAGCAATTGGGATGATATGCCTATCAATTTCCAGATATCTCCTCTTTCATGTTAGTGGAGCCACTACTCCCGATGTGGTCTAG
This sequence comes from Picea sitchensis, assembly GCA_010110895.2. Lineage (NCBI taxonomy): Eukaryota > Viridiplantae > Streptophyta > Pinopsida > Pinales > Pinaceae > Picea > Picea sitchensis. Next base: position 14,006 of record SNQJ01S0222092.1, read on the forward strand.
ACCACATTGGAAGGATTATTCGGTAAACATGATGCAATGAGAGTGCATCAACTGGAGAATGAACTCATATCCCTAAGTCCAATTCATTTCAGAAACCTGCAAGAATTATTCACTAAGTTTAAATCCCTCCTCGTTGAACTTAATGCATGTGGAGTCACGAAAGGGGAAGAACAACTCATCCTTTCAATTCTCTCAAAACTAGGCCCTGAATATTCTGTATTTGTGTCATCTTTTCAAGCATCTAAATTGACTTAGGAAAAATGGAAAATGCCTCCATTAAATGATTTAATTGCAACATTGACTCAAGAGAAAGCTAATTTATTCCAAATGGGTTCCATAAACCATTCCAAGAACCAAGCACTTGCGGCTACTGATGCTCCAAAGAGCAGTGGAAAAGACAAGAAAAAAGGAACGGGTAAATTTCCTGAATCAAAGAAGGAGAGATTCACACAATCTTCAGAGAACTCTTTTGAGCCCAAGGGTAAGAAGAAGAAGAATGAAATAAAAATTTACAACTACTGTTCCAAAGGTTTTCATCCCAAAGAAAATTGCATGAGGAAGACTATCAATGAGATGGCTAAGCAATTGCAGCAACACAATCTCACGGTGCCCGAAAATGCAAAGAAGAAAGATGATAACAGAATGGGAGGGAGAGCATGAGATGGTCATGCTTTAATGGATGTCACATCCACTCCATAATATTGGATCCTTGATTCAGTTGTATCAAACCATATGGCTGCATCAAAAGATGAATTTTCCTCCATCGAAGAAAGCACCAGATCCCCAATTTACTTGGGAGATTCCACACCCGCAAAGGTGTGCGGAGAAGGAATTGTTGATCTTGACGGGGGCTGATTCACAAATGTGATTCATCTTCCCTTGCTGTCTGAAAATATTCTCTCGATATATCAGATCACTCATTCTGGCTCTGGAAGGAAGGTGGAGTTCACTCCGGACTCTGCAGTGATTACCGACATTTCCACAGGCTCA
>SNQJ01S0222093.1:0-14983 GCA_010110895.2 Picea sitchensis
GTCTTTTAAAGATTTGTCTGAAGGAAAAATAAACTTTTATGCACATTATTTCTTTAGAGTGATCCAAATGTATAATTTTGTTTGAAGTTGTCCATAAGAGAATGACCTAAAGTTTCCTTAGGGTACTGGTACATCCTCTGCCATAAAAATTTTGGTAGTGTGCCCATGGTAGAAAGTGTTGATATACTCATATGTTACTCTTTAATAAGATAATCCAATGAATACTATTGAAGTCTGGTTAGGGTGAAATAGTTTCTTATAGGCTAATATATTTTTTCCTTTAAATCATGCTGAAATACTGGGTAAAGGAAAATTCTAGTCTTTAAAGTGGACTATGGTTCTTTGAGTAATCATAGGTAAAGATTGTGTCCCTCTTTTTATTTTGTTTTTAAGCAACAAAACCAAAACAAATTAAAGTTCTTCTCAACAACAGAACCAAAAGAAATTAAAATACTTCCCTTTAGTCGTCAACGGAAGGGCTGCCATTTGATACTGCATTTGGCTTCATTGTTCCATCTTAAGTGGTTGTTTCATGGCTTCATACTTCAGATTAATTGACATAAGATTTTGAAATATGCTTTGTCAATTAGGTAATATGTCTTGATAGTACTGTAGAAGGATATACTCTAGTATCGGACTAGTACCGGACCAGAACATGATTTTTGGTACTGAAATAGAACAGAATATTGTTGATGCCTACAACTGAGATTTAGCAAGTTCATGAAGGATCAAATAGATTATAAAAATTTTCTTACAAAAGAAAAGAAAAATTGTGAAAGTAAAACAAAAGGAGGTAAGAGTCTCTTGTTACCTTCAGCTTATTAACAAAATTCGATCCACACCTATGTAAAAAAAGTTTCAAATAAACCAATCAATCAATGTGGGTCAGTAGGAGGATCTCCTTTTTTACTGATCATCTACATGTCTGAATTCTGTAATATACGAGTCAGGAATTCTTCTTTTGACAGAGGTTTGTTGTAAACTCGCAACCAGTGACCATTCACAAGTAGTGGTATCTGTTGTTCATCAATTGTCTTTATCCCGATTGAACCATTATCATAGATAGTGTCAAATTCGTAAGGTCCCATCCAACGAGTAGCTAACTTACCTTTGAAGTTCTTGAATCTGTTGTCATACAATTGGACCCAATCTCCTTGTTGAAAATTTTTCTTTTTGAGATACTTGTCATGCCATTTTGTTCTCTGTTCTTGAACGAGGGTAGTCCTTTGAAGTGCTTCCTGCCTAGTTTCATCCAACTCATTAAGCTATAAGAGTCTTTGTTGTTGGGCTTCATCCAAGTTCATGCCAACTTGTACTGCAGTCCTGAAGGTTTTGATCTAAAATTCTATGGGAAGAAGCACCTGCTTCCCATATACTAACCCATAGGGTGTATGTCCTGTTGTATTCCTCTAGGTGATTCTATAAGCCCATAAGGCTTCTAATAATCTGTCAGCCCAATGCTTATGGTGCAGCTGTATTGTTTTGGTAAGAATGGACTCAATAAATTTGTTGGTAGATTCTACTTTTCCATTTTCCTGTGGATGATAGGGTGTAGATTTCCTGTGTTTGATTTGGTATTGTTCTGTAACAGCTTTGACTAGATGAGAGGTAAATTGAGTTCCCTGATCAGTCACAATTTCTTGCGGTACACCAAATCTAGTAAAGATATCATTAAAAAGGAAATCTACCACTGATTGTTCACTTGCAAATGATAAATATTTTGCTTCAACCCATTTAGTCACATAGTCAATGCATACAAGTATATACTTTTTCTTTTTAGATGCAGGGTTAATGGGCCCTACAAAATCTAATGCCCATTTCTCGAATGGTTCAATGACAATTTCTTGAGGTTCACCAAATCTAGTAAAGATATCATTAAAAAGGAAATCTACCACCCATTGTTCACTTGCAACTTAAGAAAGCTTTTGCTTCAACCCATTTAGTCACATAGTCAATGCATACAAGTATATACTTTTTCTTTTAGATGCAGGGTTAATGGGCTCTACAAAATCTAATGCCCATTTCTCGAATGGTTCACTGACTACTTGGGCTTGAAGTGGCATTTGTTCTCGTGCAATAGGCTTACCCATTCGTTGGAATTCATCACAATTGATACATAGGTTTTAGCATCTCTCAAAATATGGGGCCAGTAGTAACCCCGATTGCGTAATCCTTTGTGGTACCTTTTGTCTCAAGCGGCGTCTCCATAAGGGCCAATGCGGCGTGCTTGTAAAATATCATGAATTTCATCTTCCCTTACACATCTCCCCGACACCAACCGGGTCCTCTTTTGTAGAGGCAATCATCATGCCATGTAATTTGCACTTGGTTGAATTACTTTCTTTTTTTCTCTAGGAGATAATTTCTGAGGCATCTTCCTTGCCACAAGATAGTTAGCGACATCTGGATACCATGGAGTGAATGTAGAAATAGAAAATAATTTTTCGCCAGAAAGGTATCTTCTACCGGTGCATTATCTCCCAGATGAAACATTCTAGATAAGAAATCAACCACAAGATTATTCTTACTCGTGTCTATCAATAATGTTGATATTAAACTCTTGCAATAATCAGAGCCATCGTGTAATTCTAGGATTTGTTACAGTTTGTTCATTAAGAATTTGACGATTGAATGATCAGTTTGTACAAAATCTTGATATCTCTTTGTATTACAAGCATCTAAATTTATTGATATGTCTAATTTATATCAATTCTTTTCTCAGGACTCCATAATTAGCTTCAGCTGGAGACAGTTTTTTTACTGATGAAGTAAATAGAATAGGGCATTTGATTTTCTCCTTGTCCAAGGACTACCCCAAGGGATGTTTTATAAGTATCTGTGATAGATATGAAGTGCTGAAGGGACCAATTTGGTCCTCTTTTAATACAAGGGTAGTTGACAATTTCTCTTTTAGAATTTCAAAAGATATTTGGCATTCATCATCCTACTTAAATTCGGCTTCTTTAGATAATACCTTGAATAAAGGGGTAGCTAGGCTTGTAAAATTCGGAATGAATCTTCTATAGGAGCCAAAGATGTCCTAAAAGCTACGGAATTCCTTTTGTGAGGAAGGTGTTTTGATTTGTGTGATGATATAATTTTTTTCCGGATCAACTCTCATGCCATAATGGGAAATGTGATGTCCCAAACAATACCTTCAATGAGCACCATTTTTTATTTTTCATTACTTAAGGAAAGATTAGTTTCTTTACACCTAATCAAGACTTTTCTAGACTGGTCAATGCTTCCTCGAAGTCTTGTCCATGGACTCAGAAGTCATCCATGTAGACTTCCACAATAAATCATTGGTCAGTGAAAATGGTTAGGACAACTCTTTGAAAAAGTGGTCAGTATCATAAAGCTGAAAGGGAGCACCCTATAGCATATGTGCCCTAAGCAGGTGGAAGTGGTCTTTTCCTGGTCTTCTAGTGCTATTTGTATCTGGTTGTAACCACTAAACCCATCCAAGAATGAAAAATACTTCTTTCGCATTGTGGCATCCAACACCGATCAATAAATGGTAAGGGAAAGTAATCCCTATGGGTGGCTTTGTTTAACTCCCAAGAGTCTACACATATCCTCCACTTACCATTTTTATTGGGAACTATGACAAGTGGAGATACCCATCGACTATCTGAAATGGGATATAAGGATATTGGCCTCAAGGAGTTTTTGCAATTCCTCTTTACAATATCTTTAAGGGATAGATTCATCCTTCACCGAGGTATTTCTAACCCGGTCCTGATTTGGTCATCATTAGTGTAGATGTGATGTGCATGTGTCACAGGAATGCCTTTCATGTTTGCATAATCCCATGCAAAGGCATCAAATTGTCTTTGGAGCATTTCAATCACTTGTGTCTTTTGTTCTGGTTCCAAACTAGAGTTGATATACAAAGGTTTTCTCGGGATAATCTCAACAAGTTAAGTACTTTCTTCCTTCTCTAAGGAAGATGGTGATAAATTATATAATTGAGTGATATCGTGGTGCCAAGTTTGTTGAAATTTAGAAATAAAAATATGTGACACTCAAGAAAAGACCTTGTGTATTCAATGCAATTTGTGTCATCCAAAAATAAGCTAAGACTTGTTCATCCGATTGTTCTTGGATTCCTCTACTTGTTCAAGTGTTAACAGATGTCTGATGCAATCTTCCTCTCCATAAGGGTTTTCTAACCAAATAGGTATTTCCCGTGTTGGCTACAAGAGGGAAGAGGACAAGTTTTTGGCTATGTGCCATTGGATATAGTCATTCACCGCATTGACAATCGATAAAGTCATCTGCCGTGGGCTACTACAGGCCAAGAACCACATGGTGTCTTGGTTTGGAGGATGATCTAGAATAGATGACTAAAAAGTCCATTGGATATTCCCAAGAAGCTAGAGGACTGCGGACATCATCTAGACTTCCTATAGGGCTAATGATTGACTTATCCTGGCCAACCTCGATCATGGTTTGGTATTAACTGGTTGATTTGGAGTTTTTTCATAGGGTCAAAAGGCATTACATGGAATAAATGCACCCAAATCAATGAGTGTGTTTGGTAGAGAAATACCATTAATTTCAACAGTGATTACTGGGTTTCTAGGGTCATTATATTTGTATGGCATTTCGTAAATAAATTCTCGTGATAATTGTCCCACCACCAAAACAAGAGGAGGTTCCTTCTTCTTCCTTCCGGGTTTCTTAATGAAAAGACCCCTTATAATTTTGGTGTATATAGGGATATCCTTACTAGCTTGCGCCAGTAGGTATTTTATGCGCACATTTCATAATTCATCTTCTATATCTCAGTGCAAGGGTGGGTCGGGTTTCATCACTAACAGTCTTTCAGGGTAAGGTGGGAGATTAATTTGTTGGGGTACTCGCACAAACCGAGAAGTGATTGTGATAGGAGGAGAGGCCTCTTCTTCCTCGCATAGGTGGTTTGAGTGTTTTCTTCCTCAAAATGATTATCATTTTCTTCCTAATTATTACCACAGATTTGATTGGTTTTACAACTTTCCTCATCATAGCTGGAATTTCGTAGGTGGGGAAGGTTTGAAATTTTGTATTCTGCACATGGTGGGTGGGTTGATTATTGGGGCTAGGGATTGGCTAAGGTGGATTGTTGTTGGTCTTGGAGGATTGTAGGAACCCAGCTTTGTGGTTGTTTATTGGCATTTATAGATACTTGTCATTTAAGGATTAGGATTCAAGGGGTTGTAAATTGTCGTTGTATATGAGGTGGGAGTAAAGCTTGCATCCGGTGGTGGGTTGAATCCGTAGTAATTGGGAATTTTGCGGTGGTAAATCATGGATATGTAGGGTGGATTTCCACATAGGTCCCTCCAACCTTATTGCCAAATATTTTGCTAAGGTGTCCATCAGGATAAGTCATTGTGGAAGGACCCCATTGTTGTTGTTGATACTTTTATTAGGATCATAAAATGTATTGGGATTTTGGGTTCTCCAAGGTCTTCTAGAAGTGTATGGTTGTTCTTGTGAGACTCCTACTCCCCTATACATGGCTTGTAGTTCAAGCAAGGTTGAACACTCAGATGTGGGGGGTTCTAGTGTACACAGACCGCAGATTTCTATGACATTTATGGGCATTCTTTCTCACTGTTCTTTTTTCAACATCTATGACAAAATATTAGCAGCATCTTCTGTTTCTTTTTCGGGCCAGCATCTATTTGGTTACTAGTTGTGCTCAAGATGTATGTTTTAATGTTCTCCAACAAGTTTCCTAACTCAGCCCGTGACAAATTCTTGAACTTCTTTGTTTTGTATTTCTCAAGCAAAAGGATCTCTTGGTCCTTGCCTGTTTTAGCTTGCCCTCTTGAGTATCTCCTACAATAACCTGCAATTTCTGCAAAAGTTTTTTGGTGTACATCTCCTAAACTCAACAAGTTTAAACTTCTATGCAATCATCTCTAAAACCTTTCAAGAATACAGTTCTTAATACAATTAGGTATGAGGTGAATAGTTTTGACTTTTGATAGTTGTATAAGAAACTTTATAAGCACCAAAATTTCTATCTTCTTCTTTTTGTTGCATTTTAAAAATATCGCTTTTAACATTATCCTTACAATAGTCTTGTGTAGTATTTTCGTAAAATGTGTCTTTCATTTGATCCCAAGAAAGGATTGTATTTTCCTAAGCTCATGAACCATCTTAAGGCCAAATATTTCATTGTAGCAGGAAAAAAAAGCTTAAGTTTTTGGGCACCATCTGAGTAGTTATAGATTCTACATAATATGTCAAATTTGAATAAAAAACTGATCTTCTTGACATACCTCCGGAAAGTGGGTAAATCTATGATGGTGGGATATTCTTCATGCCGATAAGCTTATGGAAATATCCAAGCATTGAACTCCAGTTGTCTCAGCCTTTGTGGTCGTGATTTCCCTTCTCTTCTCTTCGCCATTCCTAATCGGGATGGATGGTCTTAAACCTGATTCTTCTCGTGGTTCCAAATGTTCAAAGACTCAATGCCTCGGGCCTCGGCCCCACATCATCCTCCGCTTTAGGTTCTCCGAGCCTCTCCTGCCCCCCTTGAATTTTATGTTGGTGGAATTTTTCCTGCACCAGTGTTAGTTGGATTAGTTGGGGGGGTTGTTTTTGAATTTTTAGAGATTACAAATCTACCCCTTGTTATCTCTATATCTATGCATAAATGGAAATTTGATTCTTTAATTGAATTGAAATCCTAACTCTATATAGAAGGTAAGAAGGCAAACTGACTTCGGAGAACCCCACTCTAGTGTATGCGTGGCTCTTCACTCATGTCTAAACGCTTTTATCCCTCCTCCCTCAAGCCTTTTTAAAACATTTAAAATTTATGCAAACAAGCTAAAAATCACTTCCTACCGCTTGCAACTCCTTCTAATAAACCACGCCAAAATGTTGTGCTACTTATATGTTTAGGGGTATAATGCACTCATTAATTATCAACCGATTCAGAATCAATAGAGTTACTAGACACCAATAAGAAAGGTAATACTAATGTCATGAGTATAGAACTAAAACTAGATTATGTATGTTGGAAATAAATCAAAATAGAAAACTACATTGCACTTTGGTTGTCCTTCACATAGAGGCTATCCACTCCATTATGGCACATGAAAGCATGATATGGAGTTGGTTTGATAGATCAACTCTGATATCTGACCTATAAAACTAACTATGCAATCCACACTTCAAAGGGAAATCACACATCAAATCATCAAAGCATAACATGGGTAGTTCAATAGTCAATATGTTGGTTCATTGTGGTTCACAATGAACTTCACTAATTCTTATCCAAATAGTTTTGGCTATTTCTGCCAACATCTATGATCACTCAAGGAAATCAAATTCACGAGAACAAAAATAGGGCATATGCAAAACAAAGCAAGTAAAGATCTCTAAGCAATTATATAATGGAAATCCAGTCTAAGTCAGACCGCTATCATCTAACCGAGTTAAAGCTTTAGCTAATTCAATGTTTACACTAATGAAAACAAATGCTAATTCTAATCTACGAAGAGGCCCACTTTGTTGGGTGGTGGGCCCTGCCGCTTCAACAAGTCATATATACATCAAGTCTACATGAGGCTTGTCTTCAACACACACATTACCCTCACTCACACTTCAAAACATAACATCAAAACTCTCATTAACAATTCAACTCATACTTAATCATAGATAATCATAACATGGAGATAAATGACATTCCATTAATCTTCACTCAGAGTATGTTCTGTACTATCACACGCTGCTTCACATATTGGTAATATGTTAACCTCCTACCTTTCACCATCCTTGCCATGGCTATTTAATAGTCTTAATCGAAACACAAGGAGGTGAAGTGGATTTGCAACCAATCGCTGTTAAGTTCAAATCATTCTGCTACATCTTTTAGTTTCATCCTCGACACGGCGCATGAGGATGAGGCAATCAGTAAACTATTCTAACATAGCCTTTATAAAGCAAATAAACATCCACCAATTGGCTTGTACAGATCTGGAACTTAACTTTGTGCATTAGGCTCTTCCATATTAGTACCGTATCATAACAGGCAGATGGTACCGAATCACGACAGGGCACAAAAGGTGGTACTGGATCGTGACAGTTTGCGGCCATTGGTACCGGATCATAACAGTATGTGGCTATTGGTACCGGATCACAACAAACACGATTTTAGTACCAGATGTGTTTGGTACCAGATTCAAACAGTGACTCGGCCTTGGTGCGCAGTGCACCTGATAACCGAGTCGGGTATGAACTACTGGATATCTAGAGGTCAACATTTATATATGACAAATTAAAGATTTAGTACATGAAGCCATTAATTCCTAGCTCAACAAACCACAAATGCATGAATTAACCATAGTTTACCTTATGACCTTATTACCGGGCTAATGGTAGTGCTCTTTGTCATTCACCCAAGCTTAGGTAGCCAAAAAGGTATGGATAAGGAGTATAATAGGGTAATGTGGGATGTCAATTTCTGGTCTCAACACCATCTTAGTTATAACTTCAAACCCCAGACCTTTGTGGCTGTTTTTCAAATGCACCAAAGAACCATCTTGATGGGGAATAAGGCAAAATTGATGAATGAATTCCATTGCATACCCCAAAGATGTTTTCTGAATTCCTGTGTAGAAGGAAATTCCTTCAATTTTTCTTCGCTTTTGTTGTTCTTGAAGTTTTCCCTTGAACCGATCTCTTTCGCTCCAAGTAATCTTCATACAACACTTTCACCATCTCTCGCCATGGCAAAGGGAGTTTTTCGGATATCTTTCTCATCTTGAGAAATTTCATTCAGATGCTATTTTCCCCGGTAATTATGCAAACTCAAAACCATTAATCAAATAACTAGCTTTGATACCACTTTGATCCTAAAAGATCTTTTAAACGACAATGGTTGAGTTATTAAAGCATGAGTTATTTTATCATTTAGGAAAACCAATGAAAGAGGAAGAATGGAAGAGGAAACATAGTAGCCATAAGATAAAATATAGATATGGAAATAAGCATGAATAAATAACAAACCATAAGACACCAAAGTGATAATGGAGTTCTAATAAGCCAGCTTGTCGCCTCCGCCTTTGTTTCCTTGTGTGAGGCTTGCTTTTATTTATGTTCAAAGCTTTAAAAGTACATCATAACAATACCAAAAGGTTAAACCGATCTAGTCTTGTTCTGCAATTGCATCTCAAGAACCCAAAAAACTAATGGTAATCGAAATCCGATGACCGGCTCCTTAAATGGCTTGCAAAGGTGCTCCCAATGTGGATTCCTCGCGATAAAATGGCTTTGGCTCTCTAATAATTCATCAACATTTATCTCGATTCGACTCTCCTCATGGTGTCAAGAGCTCGTTTATATATATGTGGATTTGGTAACCATCTCCCAACTTCCCCAAGATCCGCCTCAAAGGCCCAAGATCCTCCAAAATGGATTAAATTCAAACAGGCCTAAAATCCATTAAAAATCGTAACACATAGTATAAAACTCACTTTTAGGCTTAATTCGAGCACAAACCCTTTGTGGCCCGAGCCCCTGGTCATATATATCGTCCCATGTGGGCTAAGTGCTATCTTGACGCGGCCGGTCCCTTTAGTCTCTAAACCACTTCTGGGCTCTAGTCGATTACATGGAAATATGTCCCTCGGCCTTAATCCTCAATGGCTAAAGAGTTTATCGCCCCCATCAGCATCCTGGTTACTGGCCTGGGTGACAGTCCGACTGATCGGGGCTCACCCCTTAACCTCCACTCCATACTAACCTGGTGGGCATATGTTGCAGTCACATGTTATAGCCCCGGGCTAATCAAACTACTATAGGTCCCGCACCAAAGGAATAGTTAGGGGTCACATGTAATGGTCGCATGGCATATCATTTGCACCGGGGGTTATACCCATTAGAACTCTCGCCAACAGTCTACGGACTAGTTTATATGGTAGGTAACATGGATGCATCGAGGGTTGGGGCCTAGCCACAACCCTATCCTTTGCCAACCACATCTACATTCAAACTTAAATATAAGTTGTGTGTGTTGGTTGTGGAGTTGATTATCTTCCTGATTCATAAGCTTCCTTGTTTTAAACCGTGTTTATACACCATGAAGTATTTATACCCCGTAAGTATGTACACTCTTCCATCGCTGGGAGTGCAGAGGGGGGTAACTTCTCCGCGGTCCTCGGGGGTCCTGTAGGGTTCTGAGCTAAGCCCCGGGCAAAAAAATTGCCTTGTAAAAGTATATTGTATTTCATTATAAATCTGGACCGTCATTATAAGGTCGCGATCTAATCCAGAGATTATGTTAGGTTTTTTCCTTAGAAGGCAACCCTCTTTTTTTTATGAGGGAAATGTATTATCACATGGATGGGGTGAATATTGTATTCGAGAGAGGATACTGTGAGACAAAGAAGAGAGCCATAACCGGGTTTTGTTTGTGGTTGTATCCCTTCATTTGGTCGATAATAATAAAGGAAGGACCCGGTAATTTCTCTAGTGGACGTAACCCACACCGTAGAACCACGAACTGCGGTTCTTTTGTATTGTGTGTCTTCTTTGTTTTGTTTCTGCTTTTGTTTCATTTTATTGCTCCATTGTCCCATTTTTCTAACCACCGGGTATCGAAAGCATAAGGTAAACCTGCGAAAAGAGGGTTCCCGTCTGAGTGGGAGCAATGGCCTAAGATGGAAATTTTAGGGTCGAGAAATCTAACTACCAAAACTACCAGTTATGGAAAATGCGTATGGAAGACTATTTATAATGTGGCGATCTATTCCTACCATTGGAGCTGAAAGTAGCAAAGCAGTCGGTGGCCATGAAGGACTAAGAATGGAAGATTCTTGATGTAAAGGCTCTGTGAATCCATACGACCGAGCCCCGGCAAAGGCTCTGCGGGCTTCAATATTTCTCGGAAGAAAGACAACGGCGGGGTTTTGATGGACGCTAAGCAATAAATTGTATGAAAACCCCAAGGTTCAGTAAGCGTATTTCTAATGAAGAGATTATTTAATATGAAGATGTCGGCGGTGGGTCTGCTATGCATCATTTAAATGAATTTAATATGGTTACCAATCAACTAAGTTCAGAAAGAACTTTGATGATGAGGTTGTGGCTCTTCTAATTTTGTGCTCATTGCCATAAAGCTATAATGGCTTGGTCATGGTCGTAAGTAACTCGCCTCTCCTCTGGTTTAAATACTTAAAAATTTGATGATGTTGTTGGTGTTATCCTTAGTGAGGAAATGCGACTAAAAAACACAGCCGTGGTACATCGTGAAATGCTTGAACATGGAGAAATGGGAAGACAAAAGGATAGAGGAAAGGGATCAAGAAACAACTAAATTTAGAAGGGCGTATCCAAATCCGTGACTTGGAAATATAGAGTTTTGGAATTGTGGGAGGAAAGGACATCTTAAGAAAGACCGCAAAGCTCCAAAGAAACAGATGGACAAATGTGAGAGAAATCGTAGAAGCAAATGTAATGATGTGTTACAAGATGTTTTGATTCTTTTCGTAGATAATAATATTTCGAAGTCTTGGGTAGTAGATTCTGTGGAGCTTCATTTCATGCCACACCCCATAGGGAAACATTTTCTAGATTATGTCTAAGGTGATTTTGGATGTTCATTTGGTGATAATAAACCATGCAAAATTGTTGAATGGGAAAGGTAAAATAAAGCAACTAAAATGGAAACCAATGGTTGTTGAAAGAGGTAAAACATGTCTGCATTTAAGTAAAAACTGATTTCAATGACAAATATAAGTGAAGGTTGTATATCCATATTTACCGATAAGACGTGGAAGGTAATCAAAGGATCATTAGTGATAGCGAAGGGAGAGAAGGTAGCTACATCAGATCTAAGGTAACGTAATACTAACTCTTCTATATCTTTAGCTTCTATTAAGAGTGGATACAACACTATGGCATCATAGGCTGGGACACATGAGTGAGAAGGGTATGCGATCCTTCACAACAGAAATTTGTTGCCGATCTAAAACAAATTGATTTGGACTTCTCGCGGGAGTATCAGGTTTATGGACAACAAAAGAGAGTCGGATTTCTCGAGTTGGAAAAGAAAAGAAGAATGAAAGGTTAGAGCTTGTGCATACTGCATGTATGGGGACCACCATGTATCATCTTGGTGGCTCTCATTATTATGTTACTTTATTGATGATGCAACTAGAAAACTGGGGTTTATCAGATTCGACAAAATATGATGTTTTTGATATTTTTAAGAAATGGAAAGCTTTAGTTGGAGAATGAGACAGAAAAAAGTTTCAAGTGTCCTCGTGATCAGATAATGGAGGTGAATAAAACAACAAGGAGTTTGATGATTACCGCTCATACCATGGGATTCGTGAGAGAAGATAGTTCCACCTAACACCACAAGAAATGGTGTGTCAGAAAGGATGAACATGACAATCATGGAGCATGCAAGGAGTATGAGATTGCATGTCGGCTTGCCTCATACTCGGGCAGATGTCAGAGATACCGCCGCTTTTACTTAATAAACAGATCCCTTGTTGACGGCTTAAAACTAATCGTCCGTCAATTAAGAGAGTGGAAACTCTATCCGGTTGTCTAATAACCCAAGTCAAGCTTGGTATGGACCACCCCGACGAGTTTAACTACCTCGCTAATGCCTCCGAGGTCTCCTAAGGAAGCCAAAGAGGAATGTTGATCTAAGCTAAGGGATCTAACTAAACTAAAACTACTAACTATTATATATACAAAAAGACTAATAACTCAAATCAATCCATATCTAATTACTAATTTAATTACAATTTATTCACAAATGTGCATTATCTACAATCTACGGATTTGAATAAAACCTTTAAACCGATGTGCTTACGTCCTAAAACAACTAAGGATAACTCTTTTAATTTTCCTTGTGGATTTATGAATAAGAAAGTAAGTTAACCGAAATCAGACGATCTAATATAGCCACTAACTCCACCACTAGCCAATATACTAAGCAAATAATTGACAAACAAAACTAGAAATGCTCCAACCGGCCTGCATGATGACGTTTTAAGCCGGTTGGAGGAAGAAATTCACACCATTTAGCCCTCCCTCAAGCTTCTAAAGATCACTGCATCGCTTTTGAAGCGCATAAGCTACATGACAAACAAGAAATAAATCATAATGGCTTTTATGATGATAAATTTCTGCAAAGGGAAACCTATAATGCAGAAAATTCATATAACAATTGGATTAATGAATAAGACAAAGCTATAATTCAAAAAATGAATCAACAACTATGTTCTTTATCTCCTTTGAAGCAACAAGACATGTATAACAATAAGAGATTACATCACTTGCATTTGATTCAGACAACAAAGTGATACTAAACCATAAACATAATGATGTACAAAACTTGGAACAAAAGTCGATAAATTGAGAAGCTTAAAGCTATAACAACGCATCAATTCTCGCTTCCATTGAATATGAATTACATATGCTTGTTCTTCCAAAACTAATGATGATCCTTATTACAAAAACCATAGGTTTATATAGGTCTTTCACAAGGTAACTTCCTAGAATAATAGCAAGTTGTTTACAACTGAAGATATTCCCTAAATCTGATCCAAACTTATCAACCTAAACCAAACCAAATCCAAAATATCCCCTAAACTGTTACAACAGGCCCATTTGATCACTCCAATTCGCATGTACCTGAAAAGAGGCAAAATAAACAAGTTTAAAAGATATTTTAGTTGCAAAATCATCAGAAAAAATCAACTTTTCTAACTACATAACAGAACCAAACAATTCTATAGCTAATCTAAGTTAAGAAAAGACCTCTTTTAATCCAAATCTAACTTAAATATATTCAAATAGATATTTGATTACTAATCAAATCAAAACAAAATATTCAAATCAAAACAAACCAAAACTGCCATGCTAAATTAGAACAAACCAAATCTTAATTTAATCTATTTCAATTAAAACAAAAATCAAATAAATCTTTGCAACAAAATCCATCCATAGTTTTTTTTTAATGCTTGCTCTAATTCCTCCTTTGCTACTGTCTTTGTTTCCTCCTGTTGGTATTCTTGGAAAAGCCCTTGATCTATAACCAATCATGTTGTAAAGGAAACTCATTAGTCTTGTCTGCTGTCACAGGTGCAACAGTTGGTTGTCCAATAAATTGCATTGTCACCTTCCCCTGCTGCAAGCCTGCCTCTGCCATTTATATTAAGTAGAGATTTGACAATCGAGCCACTAGAAAGATGGTATTTAAGTCCTCTTGGGTATGTATACTTTGTTTTAATCTCATGTCCAGAGATCCATTGAACTCATCATCGATGTAGGTAATGAAATTTGACTGGAAAAAGATTTCTCATCCTCCAAATCAGTAATGCCAAGTTCATTGAGGGATGCTTCCAGGGTGCCCTTCCCATTAAATAGAGGGCCCACTGTATTTGAATACAAAGGCTCACCCTCACTGGCAAATTAAGTTGCAGACCTTGAATCTGCCACTGATACGGATATCCCCTTGCATGTATCCTTACCTGAAATATCACTCATAGGTTCTGAAGAACCAGTTTTCTGCAAGGATGAAATTGCCATATGATTCACTTTATGTCCTGATGTTTTATCGTGAATATTTCACATGTCTTTTAAGGAATCACTAATTAGACTGGATGGACAGACTACAGAACCATGTTCCAGCAATGGCATAGGTAAGATCTCTCCTATTGCCTTTCTGACCAGCTCAGCAGTAGCCCCTGAGGAGACATTCATATCATCAACTTTAGTTACTATAGATGAAGCATTCTGTGCAATGCATCTTAGGGTTTTGAGTGTCTTCCGTGAGGATATTATCTGTCTTCCTCAAATGCAAAAGATCCGAATTGTAAGACAAAACCTTGTCATCACCCATAACTATCCTCTCATCTGGAAGAGGCAAGAATGGTTCAACACTGCTGGCCCCTGTGGCACATCCCTGCACAAATATAATAGCACCCTTTAGAAACAGTCAGATTACATGCGT
>SNQJ01S0222094.1:0-14981 GCA_010110895.2 Picea sitchensis
TGATGGCTGAAATACATTATAAGACCCAGAAGTGGAGTAATGAGAACCCAACTGGAAGAACTAGTTGCTCATTACAATCTGTACTAACTTTGCATACATGGCTGCCAATTTGAATTACACTGCAGATCCATGTGAAAATATACCAAACAACTGTCCATGGCCATGAATACGCAAATATAAATGTGTTTACATGCAAAAGGTTGTCATAGTCATGGACAAGGCCAAGTAAAACCAGTCTCAAAATAATCTGAAGATATATGTATACAATGGAGTACAATCTGATCTCCCATGATCACTGAAGTCACACAGGTACTAGTCCAATGAAAAGGTAGTAACAACTCAGGAAATTTGTGACTATATTGAACTGATGTCTTCAAGTCTTATACACAATCTTCCAAAGGTGCAATTCTACATCATGTGAATAAAGGAGTTGAGGTCAAACATGATGAGACTTTGTTTGATTATCGGTCATTGAGGTATATCGTTAACAAATGCAAGACAACCTACTGATGATGAAAGTAGGTATCAAGGCACTGAGTACATTCTTACAAGTGTGAATAAAGGAGTTGGGGTCAAACACTTGAATAATCCATCGATCAGAAGACATTGATGTATTCCCAACTATCGATGGTGAGAGAACCTACCACTAATGGTTGCAAGCCTCTAGGTACTCATAGGATTATAGGTCTTGTCTCGAGAATAGATGAGTTGAAGTTGATGGAAGGGGACCTACTGAAAGGAGAGCATTAAGGCATCTCTCATCATTCAACATGAGGTACAAAGCATGAGCTTGATGATTTGGAAGAAATCGGACGAGGAACATGTTCACGAACCAATGACCCTGTGCATCTTTCGTGTGTGCCAAGTGCAATAAGTACACGAAAAAGACCCTCTAAATAGCAGCCAATGACGAAAATTGCTGACAAAGACGAGGAAACCACCAATTTGGCTAATGGAATCAAAGACACTGCATGAATCCCAATGTGTGAATAGATGTATTTCCATCGAACAAAAGGGAAACCACCCACTTCTCTTAAATATTTATTCTCCCTAAGTTCCATATATGACCCCCATATTTAAAGTATAGACTATTGGTTTAACCTCCAATCAGAACCTTAACTTATCATTGGTTCTCTAGTTAAGTGAATATTATATTAAGATCTATATAAATTTCATTAAGTCACACATACAATGCCATTTGGGATATCTTAATAATTATAAACAATCACCATTGACTTTGATTATCACTGTAGCTCAACCATACATATGCCATCACTCATAATATTAACACAGACAAAAAAAATCCATGCTTAGGAACATTGACTAAGATACTACTAATTGATTTTCATGTGGCATCGACACTTCATGGAATGTTTGGTCATTTTCCTCAATTTCACTCTCTTCTTAAGTCATATAAATTATATCACGACCAAGGAAACGTCGTTTCTAGTTCCTCTTCATCATTGGTAAGGCATGACATGATTTCTACAAACAAAACTATTACAAAATATGCATAAGCTTGAAGGGAACCATTTCAACACATAGGTTAATGGGCATTTATAAATAAATAATAAGTTTACTATAAGGGTTCCATTCCAAAATCTACATTACTTATTCTTAAGGTTGTTTTTTTTTCTTGCAAACATCTAGTTATTTCATATAGAAAGTCCTTCTTAGTGAACAAGAAGTTGCTAAATCGATTAATGCATTTGTGGATGTGTTCTCCCATTTATACTAAGCATCCCTCTCACAAAGGACTTGTGCATAATAATACATGACACTCCATTTCAATCTCTACTTCCAAAAAAAATTATGCTTCCCTTCCCCAAAGGGACACTCCCTWTTCATAAAGTGTTCTCTTTGAAGCAAATTAGCCCCTTTCATGGGCACTCTCTTCTTTCTTTGTTATTAATAAACTATCATCAATTAAGGTACTTATCACCCGTCTTATTAATGTTACATATCCTTCACAAGATATAGCTAAACTCCACTACTTTTGTATGATCAAGTCAACTCATCAATCAAACAGAGGCCTAACATCAATTTGGATAATGAAAACTGGTTGATATACTACATCATACATTATGATATAATAAAACATATTTCCACGATGTTACACTTATATTTATAAAATCGAGTTATAGGTTCAAAACATAGGCCCACTTATAGTATCCCTTTGAATGTTTGTAAGAACATGGAACTAAAAACCTACTACAATGTTATGTTAGTAACATCACCACACTAACCCATGTAATGATTAAATACAATCCACAACCATTTATATGGTAGGCTCAATACTATACCCTCTCCGAGGTCAAGGATATTTCCTACTCACTCTCAAGTACAGAGGCAACCCACATATATAAGTTGGGCTCCAACATTAAATAACTTTCAATGACACACCATACCAAATTCTCCATTAATTATGTAGCTTTTTTTTTACCAATAGTAAATTGCCACGTGACCTTCACTCTCTAGAGAATAAGTATCACCGGAAAGTCATAGATGTTCTCACATTCACATCATATAATACACAAGAATTAAGAATATGAACCCATCATTAGTTGTTTCTCATAATCATAAATACCTTGGGGACTTTAAAATGCGTTGTTCTCTTCATGATGCCAACGGTATTTTTATTGCTAGTTATTTATTTATAATATAGTAAAACAAATTGTAAATTTGAATCCTTGTAATGAATTTGATCTTGATTAGTAGTATGTTTTATTTCTCTACATATATACATGATCATGTAGTACATAAATGGAAGTATTGTTGCATTCAGTTTAATCGTCTCTTAACACAATGTACTATGAAGCGAAATTGTGATGTTGAATGAATTCTTGGAAATTGTTGTTATCTAAGATGACCTTCAATGTGTTTGCAATCTATTTTGGACCTTTTGCTTTCATATAACCTCTATTGTTGATTGTTATTAAGTTTCTATTATGGAGGCTACAAAATTTTATTATTCATTCACCTACCTACGTTGGTGAAATAAATTTCACTGTGATAATTTATTAAGTGGAATTTATTTATGGTGCAAGGATTTAAAAAAATCGTAGTATTGTTATAACTTGTTAATACCCTGAACTATATAGATTGTTTACAGTATTATGGTATAGATATAAATGTAAGTTGTTATCAAAATTGATAGAAGGTGTTACATTGTTTGATGCTATTCTATGAATAATTGCATGGTGAATTGTTCTAGGTAATTGAACAAGAAATCAGTGGCATTGTTTCCTTCAAAAATCGCCTTAGTTGTAGCAAATGTAAAATGTGGTTGATGCATGTGCGTATACCCTGTTCCTTGATGCCTTTTGTATTCGTGATTTTAGTCTATATGCATTTTGATACTTGGAGGATTGTGCATGGTTCAGAATTATGATTATATTCATGGTATGAACTTGGTTGCGACTCGTTAGATTGGAATTTTGATTGCTACTTGAGATATGATGCAATTTTTGGTATGCACATATGTGGTGACACATGTCACTTGTCGTAACGTTTGTTTTCAAAAAAAAAATGTGTCCCTCTTTTGTAATCACTATTTGTTGTCATAATAGAGGGTTTGTTACATATGGTATAAGAGCAGGTTCAACCCTATGACTTTGGATCGTTATTCCTTCCATAGTGTTAAACAAATGATGAAAAAATATATCGCTAATTAAAATTTGAAAATTGTCCATGCAGGTAATCATGGTTAGAGGACGTCGTGGAGTTAGATGACATGGTGCTAGAGGAAGAGGTGTGACTCCTCCAATAGCATCCATGCTAGAGGTGTCTAACCCCCAAGGAGAAGAACAAATCACTGAGTAGGAACAGTTTGTTGTGGGAGAGGTGGTAGGTATGATGAGATCCTTCCAGAGGATGTTAGAGGCATTGATTAACCGACTGGATCGATATGAGGGAAGAGTGTATGTACCCAATGAGGGTTCAAAACACACCTCAACTAGTAGTAGTAGGCATAGAGAACTTGAGAAGGTGAAGTTTATGATTTTATGGGTGCCACAGACAGCTCAACCGTCAAGGCATGGTTGGAGAACATGGCGATGTGCTTCGCACTTCGTGATTACACCTCGAACATGAAAGTATGCATGGCAATATTTTATTGAAGGGGAGTGATATTTTATGGTAGAATATGATCCTACCTTAACTAAACATGGTTTTCAAAGATGTGTCATGGGATTTGTTCAAGAAATGGTTTCAGGAGAGGTACTTGTCCGAGGAGTTCATTGAGCACCAACTTAATGAGTTCATCACCTTACGACAGGGTGATCGTACGATGCCATAGTATGAGGCCAAACTCATGGAGCTACTTAGGTATTCTCCACATATGAACATGGAGAAGTTAAATGTCAACAAGTTTGTGTCCGACCTTAACTTCAACATTCGTGCAAAGGTGATCCAAAAATTATCTTTTAAAGACTTGTGTGAAAGCATGTGTTAGATTACCATTCAAAAAATTAAATGAGGAAGGAGATATTAATGAAAAAATGTTGTAGCCATCATAAAGAATACATAACAGAAAGTAAACATTAAAAACAATAAACCATAATTCCAATATTGTTAACAGAGTTCGACAAGGTTGCCTATGTCTTCGGGCCTATGTCTCAGTGGGGGAGGCTTTCTTATTAATATTCAATGTTGAAAATATACATCAGAAGTATCTCAAATGGATTACAAACTAGTCTGGCTATGTTCTTTTTGACCTCAAGAATCCAACACAACTGACGCAACTGAAAAAGTTTGAGTGAAGCTTCGGAAAATGGCCTCCAAAGTTCGCTTCCTCAATGGATTTTGTACATAAAAATGGCTTAGGCTTCATGAATTCTTCAGCATTATGTTGTTTCTAAACCTCCTCATGTTATAAAAAACCTCTAGTTTATATACATTTGGATTTTGGGGTCATCTCCCAACTTCCCCCCAAGATCTTGCCTCAAAAAAGGCTCCAAATCCTCATTTTTGGGCAAAAATCAGGCTAAATCAACATAAAATCAAAAAATAATCCAACCATAGGAAAACAACCCAAAATTGGAAAATATTTGGGCATGGTCACTAGTCTTTCGGGCCCTTGGTCATATGGGACGCCCATGTGGCCAAGCATTGGGCGTTCATGCCCCTAAACCTCCTCATTCTAGGTCATGTGGTGGTCCATGTGGCCTCGGTCTTTCCCTTGGTCAAAGGATAAGCCCTCGGTCGGGCTAGCCCCTCGTCGACCGAGCTTATCCCCAAAATCCTACACCAAATTAATTCAAAACAATTAACTACCACATGTATAAACAAGAAACAAATCATTCTTGGTGGTCAACGCGTGGTAGTTAGGATAATGCTTATGCAGGAGGTTGGGGGTTTGAATCCTCCGGAGGCGAAATCCAATTTTTACCTTGCTAATATTGGCCAAATATAGGGTGTCATGTGGCACCCTATGATTGGGCCACGTGTCACCCTGTTATTGGATCATACAATCCAATCATCGACCCAGTCACCTATATAGTCAACGCATAGTTAGCTACACAGTTAGCCCGTATGCCACGTGTCTTCCTGTCATTCTGCCACGTCACTATGTACCTGCCACATATCATGTTTTCATTGGTGCTACATCATGTCCATACAGACACATGTTGTACCTAGATTCTTCCACCTTTTTCCACATCATCATTTGTACAACCACATGTCACTCTCATACAGTGCCACATGTCAAAATTCGTACCGTGCCAACTCATCTTGAAAAAGCCAAAATCTGCCTGCCATGTGTTAACCTATGGTGCTACCATGTGTCCTTAATGACATCATCATGATGTACTGTTGATGTCAGTAGTATGTCATGTTGACTATTGACTTTGACTTTTTTTGCCTGTTTGGGAAATTGATCAGAACATGATAACTTTCACATACGTTGTCCTTTTTTTGGAAAACAATATATGGTCGAAATCAATGCGAAGAACCCAACACAATGACACTCATTTCATCTGATTATGAGAACTTTGATTTTTAGGCCTTCCTAGATCCATTTGGATTAGAAGGTGAGGATTCTAATGCCTCAGACATTGCATGATGTAGTTCAGAAGGCCCTCATAGATAAGGAAGAGATAAAAAGTGGGGGTCAGGGTAGGACTCCTTCTAAACTGATTGGACAGACGACATCGAGGGCGCATCAACATCAGACACCATCCAAATAGACTTCATGGCATTGAGATACATTTAGAGGACCTATGTTCATGACACCATGATGACAGACTCCTCAGCAGAAGACTCCTTACAGAGGAAAACTGCATCAGCAGCAGCGTCGCCCGCAACACCAACAGTTTAGTATTGTTCAACAAAACAGGCCAGGATCACAGACTGTTAGGCCAACAACTTCTACTTCGGGGACCAGGAGTACTGGACTGAAGACTGGATGTTTTACATATGGGAATCCACATTACCAGTGAGATTGTCCAATTGAGAAGGCTAGAGCAGCCAGATCATCAGGACCCACTACCGTTGGAGATTTGGGAAAGGCCCACAAGATTCATGCAGTGGTGAACAACTGTCAGGCAAAGCACCAGTCCAGTGTGCTTGAGACGTCAGGTTTAATCGTTGACCAAACTTTTAATATTTTGATAGATCCAAGCGCTACAAAGAGCTTTATCTCCAGTGCAACACTAAATGGAATTAAGGTAAAGGAAGTCGAGTAGGACAAGTTCAATTACATAGAAATGGATTTGGGTGCCAAACAGAAGGTGGGAGGGAAAGTTACAGATTGTAGCATTAACCTGGGAGAATTTGTCACGAAGACCAACCTATATGTCATGATCTTAGGATTTTATGACATAGTGAATGGTATGGACTGGTTGGAATCACATGATGCGATACTCAACTGTAAGACGAAATGGTTAAGTTTGATAGATGATTTGGGACAAAGTAGGGTGATTGTAGGAAGAAACCAGGGAGTGTCCTTGAGGTTTATTTATTCTCTACAGCTACAGAAGAGCATGCGTAAGGGATGTAAGTTATATTAAATCTTAGAACTAAATGAAAATGGCGAGGCGGAAGGATTAGAAAACCTTCATGTAGTACAATAGTTTTCATACATGTTCCCAGAAGAATTACTAGGTTTACCACCCAAACGAGAGTTGGAGTTTACAATAGACTTGAAACTTGGAATTGGACCCATAGCGAGAACGCCTTATCGAATGTCAATGTTTGAATTAACGGATTTGAAAATTTAATTGAATGAATTATTGGACTTGGGACTCATATGTCCAAGTGTACCACCTTGGAGTGCACCAATTATTTTCGTAAGAAAGAAATATGGATCATGGATACTTTGTATTGACTACTGTCAATTGAACAAAGTGACAATCAAGAACCCGTATCCATTTCCAAGAATAGACAATTTGTTTGATTAGATGAACGGAGCGATGGTGTTTTCTAAGATTGACTTGAGATCAGGATATCACCAATTAGGGATTAAAGAGGAAGATATCCCTAAGACAACACTTAAGATGAGGTTCAGACACTATTAGTTTACATTTTTACCGTTCGGACTCACGAACGCCCCGAGGGTATTCATGAGCTTGATGAATGCGGTGTTCTGCGAATATTTGGACAAGTTTGTTCAAGTATTTATTGATGACATACTGATTTATTCTCGGATGAAAGAAGAGCATCATGAGTACTTAAGATTGGTCCTACAATGTCTACGAGAAAACAAATTGTACGGGAACCTATCGAAATGTTATTTTTACCAATCGAAAATTCATTACTTGGGACATATCATATCTGGTGAAGGTAGTGTTGTGGATCCAGCGAAATTTGGGGCTATTATGGAATGGCATGCACCAAAAAATGTACAAGAAGTACGCAACTTTATGGGTTTAGAAGGATATTACCGATGATTCGTCGAAGGTTTTTCTAAGATAGCAAATCTTATCATAGAATTGCAAAATAAAAATAAGAAGTTCGTCTGGACAGAGAAATGCATGGAAGCATTTCAAAAACTTAAAGAGTTTTTTATGACAACACCAATACTGAAAGTCCCCGAGATGGAAAAGGAATTCTTGGTATCATGGATGCATCCAAGGAAGGTTTAGGCATATTTTTGATGCAAGAAGGTCGAGTGATCGCTTACATTTCAAGGAAATTGAGAAAGCACGAGGAGAACTATGCAACACATGACTTGGAGTTATTGTAAATTGTATATGCCTTGAGAGTTTGGAGACACTATATGATTGGACTAAAATTCGAATTAAAGACATATCACTATGGATTGCAGCATATATTACATAGAGCAACTTGAATGTGAGACAAAGGTGTTGGTCAGATTTACATAGCGAATACAACTTCAAGATTACTTACATTAAAGGAACTGTGAACAGAGTGGCATATGAGTTGAGTCGGAGACCATGCATATTCTCAGTAATACCCCTTAAGACTAATCTTTGAGAAAATATTCTAACCTTACAAATCAATGATGACTGGTATAAAGAAGTTAAGGATAATATTGGACAAAATACCATGATAGAACTGAAGTTTGAAGGTTATTCATTAGACAACGATGGATTGTTGAGGTTTAAAGGAAGAATTTACATACCACCTAACAATGAATTAAGAATATTTATCTTGAGCGAAGCTCATAGAGCAGTGTACATGGCTCATCTGGGAGTTAGTAAGATGAAGGTAGACCTTAAGCCTTTATTCTTCTGGAAGGGAATGAAATAAGACATAGTTAGTTACGTGGCGAGATGTTTAGAATGTCAACAAGTAAAAGTTGAACATAGATATTCGGCAGGATTATTACATCCACATGTTATTCTAGGATCGAAATGGGAGGTTATTTCGATGGAATTTATTGTTGTATTTCCACTCATGTCAAGGAGACATGACTCAATTTTTGTGGCAGTTGACACTCTGACGAAGAGTGCACACTTTATTATTGTACGCACGACGTATCAGGTGTCGTATATAGCTAGATTTTTGTCAGAAAGGATGTGAGATTACATGGTGTACCAAGAAGGATCATATCCAATCGAGGATCAGTGTTTAGAGGGCGATTTTAGACCAGTTTCCAAGAGGCTTTGGGAACACAGCTGAATTTCAGTACAACATATCACCCTGAGACAGATGGGAAAACAAAAAGAATGAACCAAATTTTGGAGGATATGTTGCGTATGTATGTAATGGACCAACATAAATGTTGGGAAGATTTATTATCACTACTGGATTTTGCATACAAAAAAAGATATCAAAGTACCACTAAGATGGCACCGTTTGAGTTTATTTACGGGCAACCATGTCGAACATCATTGAGTTGGGATTGACTTGAGGATAGGGTCCTGGTAGGAACATAAATGATACAAGAAATGAAATAATAAATGCAATTGATAAGACAAAGGATTAAAGAAGCTCAAGATCAACAGAAGAGTTATTTTGATGCACATTGTGCTACTGAATTTATGAAGTTTGCAACCGAGTTTTCTTGCGAGTGGAACCGCACAACAGTTCGATCAAATTTGGAAAGGGTGCTAAAATATCTCTTAGGTTTGTGGGACCTTTCAAAATTGTGGAAAATAAAGGACTTGTGGATTATCAACTAGCCTTGCCTAATTCTTAGAGGTGTATGCACGATGTATTTCATGATTCTGTTTTGAGAAATTATATTAGTGATCCTACACATGTGATTGACATGAGTTCTTTGCAGGTGTCTAACAAGGGTTCTCTCACGGCGTAGCCAATCCACATTCTAGACCATCGCAATCAACAACTACGACATCGAATAGTCAATCAGGTCAAGGTCCAGTGGGACAATTATTGTCCACACTCGGCTACCTGGGAGGACACATATGATATGCGTCAGTAGTTTCCTTACTTGTTTGATAGATTAGACATATAGATATATGTCAGATGCATTTATTTCCTTGCATTTATATAATGTACAACTTCAAGATGAATTTTAAAACAAGAGGGGGTGTATGTAATATCCCTCTCTACTGAGCAAATTTTATCGACTTATTCTTTGAGGACACTTGCATGCAAATGATCTAGTTATGGTACAGGGTGATTTTGTTTCGATTATGGATTATACATGATGATGATGATATGGTGTGACTTATTTTTTTCAATTTATATGTATTGGAAGATGTTTTTGACGAGTTTACTTGAGTGTGCAGGACACGTGACAAATTATGGATGTTGATGGCATCAATGGACCTCCTTGGACACAGGATTGAGTCAGGGAGTGGATTGTATTTTGTTTGAGTATTTCATTTTACGCATATGTGACATATGATTGATTTAGTATGATTACGTATAGGGATCAGTGACAATATTTTTTCAATGTATGTATGATGACGATGCTTTCTATTATGACTCACATAAGGAGTAAAGGGGTCATGCACAAAAACAATATATTGAGGGAGAGGTGTGGAAGTGTCCCTATCACAGCCTAATAGCACTCCCATCATGGCTTGAATGGTAGTTTAACAATTACCTATTTCGATAGGTCCACGATGTCGTGAGGGCAAACTGAGACAGTCCCTCATAAAGATTTATAAGGGGCACACAATAAGGAAGATTCCTTATTCCTTAGAATCCCTTAGTCTCTCACAAGTTCTACCAAGTGGAGTGTTGACTCCAAGGATAGGAAAAACTACCAAAACTAGTCAAAGGAGAGTGGCACCCTTGGAGCATGGAGGTGCATCTTGCAGGGCACATCGCGTAATTGAAAACTTGAGTCAATAAATCTAGGTGGCCTAGAAAACATTGAATTGATTAGACTTTGTCGGAATAAAATAATTAATTAAAAAGTGATTTTATTAATTGTAAATCCCAATAAAATTCAAAGCCTAATTCAAAGACTAAGCCTACGTCTAAGTTTAGTTAAGGGACTAAATAAAATTATTAATTAAATTAAGAAAAATGAGAAAGATCTAAAGATTTGATATAATGCACATGTGTGCATGAAAATATTAAAAGGAAATATCAAAAATAAGAAAGAAATAAAGAATGAGAGAATAGGTGTACACATAGGAGGTTATCTAGAGTCTAGCTACCACTAATGTAACTAGAAGAAGACTCGTAATCCAACTCTAACTAAGATCTAGTTCGGAGACACTCAATAAATGAGAATCTAGGGAATAAAGGGACAACTAAGAGTGAAAAGAGTAACACATTGGGAAATGTGAGGGAAATTGACTTTTTAATTAAAATAAAATTAGTAATTACTTGTGCAACTTGGGGAGAATGTGACAAGTGTGTGGGTGAATAATCTTAATTTATTTAATTAAAAAGTTAATTAATTGTGCATGTGGATATGTGTCAGTGAGGAATTTTCTATAAAAGAAATGGAGTAGATGGGTAAAGGATCATACTTGTTATTGGTAAAGTTATGCTGCCAAAATCATTTTGAGACTCTGTTTTACTTGTGAGAGTTGGGAGACCAAGTTTGAGGATAGAGTGGTAGCTCTTCCTTGCGAGGAAAACTTGGAGCTATAGCATTTTTGGTTTTGTGCTTGGTTTTCAAAAAAAAAAAATTACCTCTTTTGTACTCACTATTTATTGTCGTAACAGAGGGTTTGTTACGCAATTGTTTAATTTCTCACAATGCCATGTAATTTTGGTAATGGTTTGAATGCATTAAATCTCATCATGAGACCCACTCATATGGTGACTTGGGTTGACTGTCAATTTTTCGTCTTGGCTCTTAGTTAAGCTCATTAATTGAGTTCCTTTATGAGTTTCACTGCAGTTCCAATCCCCACTCATCTCTCTTCTAATATAATGGATTGATACTCTCAATGCCCTGTTATTTCCATAATGGGACATTTAAACAAGGTATAGAGATAACTACAAAATGTCGCACACCACAACTTAAAATATATATCTATAGTTTAAGTATATACATAAATCACTTTTCATAGAGCTATTTAATTTATTATAATTATGTGTTTCACTATTGTTTAAACTTTTCATATATTTGACTCACATGATGCTCTCATTAGTAAACATTGCCTTGCTGTGTCTTTCCTTTTTCCATCAATACCTTTATGGCTCAATAAAGTAGAAATTCAAAACATTAATTTGGTGTTTCTTAAGCCTTTAATAGTATAAGTAGAAATTCAAAACATTAATTTGTTGTTTTTTAAGCCTTTAATAGTATTATTGCAATGAGATTTCCAAAAAAAATCTTATAATTCTAAAAGAGAACTCGGAAAAATACCTTGTTTACCTAATGTTTTTATTTATTTCTAATGTTTTTATTTATTTGTTATGCTTGTTTTTATTATTCATTTTTATCCAAAAAAAAATCTCATAATTTTAAAAGATAACTCAAAAAATACCTTGTTTATTTAATATTTTTTTTATTTGTTATTATCATTTTTATTATTCATTTTTATTCTTAATTCAAGAAAACATCACTAACTCAAAATTTTATATTTTACAATTTGAAATAAATAATAAAAAAAAAATCAACAACTTTAATCATCCACTTCATGGTCTCAACAAAAATTTTACTATTATAATTGGGTGTGTTATACACTTATACTTTTCATGTATCATTATTTACAACCATTTATTAATTAACTTACTTTATATAACATATAATTCTCATCATTACCTCTCTTTATTAAGAGCAACAAAGGGAGACTCCTTAATCTTATAGGAAAATCTTCATATATTTTTCCTATAAGAGGGTATTACTCATGTTTGTTGTTAATTTTATGTATTTTTGTGTTATATGTTTTCTAGGTCCTATTGTGAAGCAATCTATATGTAGGTTAACTTGGGATATCTAAAGGTTAACTTGGGATATCTAAAGGTTATCATGTTTGTTGTTAATTTTATGTATTTTTGTGTTATATGTTTTCTAGGTCCTTTTGTGAAGCAATCTATATGTAGGTTAACTTGGGATATTTAAAGGTTAACTTGGGATATCTAATTTTTAATATGTATGCCCCACCCCCAACCTGCTTGGAATATACACAGTGATCGTTCCTGTTTTTCACAAATCTCAATCTAAGGATATATGTGTCAAACTTTTGGTACCACATCCTAGGTGATTGTTTGAAACCATACAATGAATTCTTTAGCTTATAAACCATCTCTTTCTTTCCCTTCACTACAAAGTTTTTTTATAATATTTAATAATATTTATTTTCCTTATAATTGAGATAAAGAATAAATGAAATGACCAAAATGGAATTGTAAGTTTTTTTTGATAACCTCTAACAAATGTTTAATTTTGTGGAAGACTCTGTCAACCAACACCATGTAATTCATTACCAACTTCAATTGCAACTTTATTTATTATACAATTTTAGTTTTAGATTTAAAAAAACAAAAAAAACATTACCTTTCTTTATTGTAAAATAACTAAATCACTTTAATAAATAAATATATATATATATATATATAAACTATTTTTTTAATTATAATATATAATTGTAATTCATACTGTAAAATTGTTCAATATTATTTTGAATACAACACAACGTCTTTTAATATTAAATTATGACATTTTTGTTGTTTATTTCTCCATTGTCTATTGTTAAATAATATACAGTAAATGTACATCCACAAAATGCATAAGAAACTTGAAAAAAGTTTTGAAATATATTTCTTTGTTTATTGTGAACCCTTTTTCCATATGGAAAACAAATTTCACTTCCTTGACTATTTCATATATATATATATATATATATATATATCTATCAATTATCCCTATTTTAAAACAATTATAATAATACGGAACCTTTTTTTAGTAATGAATATTTTTTTAGGATTGGACATTCAAATTCTATTTTTAGTTGATATTATAAAGTTGATATTAAAGAGTTAGGGAGATTGATTTTATGACCTTAACCTTTTGGGAAAACCTTGTTTTCTAAGTTTTGCCTCATTTTTTTATGAATTTGAGGTTTAAATCTCTGAGTGTCCCTCATCCTAGTGCACAAAACAAGAGACAAAGTCTTAAACCAGTCCTAGGTGGCTTTAGGATGGAAGATTCTATAAGGTGTCGAAAATGAATCATGTATTTCTTTCCCTAAAGCATTTTTACCTGGTCGGACCCCATAACCCCGTAAAATTTCATATCTTCCCAAACCTCATTTCCACCTAGTAAGTACCTTTCCCCCTCCTTTCTCCCTAGCGAATAGGAAGGGATGGACGATTCTTTTATTATTAAGAGTGTGACAGTTAAGAACCAAATATCAAGATAGGATTGAAAAACCTCAAAATAAGTACTCAACGCCTTGAAAAAGATAGAATTTCAGATAATAAGACTCTTCGAGGGGGAAACCTCCTGATACACCATGTAAATTTCCAAATACAATATGATTCCAAATGAAAATGTCTCCTTGGTATATATAGGATACTAGGAGGTACAATTACAACTAATGGACCCAAGACGACATAAATAAAATAGCATTACTAATGTAATATTCCCTAATTAAGGGGTAATGTGCCACTATTTAGGGCTTAACATGCCCCTACCCTGGAGACAAGTGTTGTTCGCAATGCTTGAGTAATTCTGGATTCTTCTATATAAAAGACTCATCTTCCCAAGTGGAATCTTCAGCATGTAGTTTCCTCCACTTAATGAGATACTCTTAAATGGATCTATTCCTAAGTTGGAAAATTCTTGTGTCAATGATGGCTTCAAGATCCAATATGATTTTTCCTTCCTCGTCAAGTTCTGGCAAAATATTTTGAACTGGGATCTTGTCACCTATAACCTTCTTTAAGAATGAAAGATGGAAAACTGGTTGTACTCGTGAGGATGCAGGCAACTCCAATTTGTATTTCATAGTACCAATATTTTGCAACACCTCATAAGGGCCATAGTACTTTGGTGATAATTTATTATCCTTCTTTGCTTGCTTGAGGGACATTTGTTTGTATGGTTGTAGTCTTAAAAACACCCAATCCCCTATTTAAAAACTTTTTTCACTACGATGTTGATATGCTTGTTGTTTCATGTGATTCTATGCCATGGT
>SNQJ01S0222095.1:0-14983 GCA_010110895.2 Picea sitchensis
CCTTGTTCAATTCTCGAAATTCCACACAAATACTCCATTTACCATTTTTCTTAGGGACAATAACTAATGGGGATACCCACTTGCTATCTGAAATAGGGTAAATAAAATTGGCATACATGAGTTTTTGGAGTTCTTCTTTCAGTATGTCTTTTAAGGCTGGATTCATTCTTTTTTGCGGTTGCCTAACATGACTGATTTGGTCATTGGTGTAAATATAATGCATACAAGTGTCTAGGTGAATCCCTTTCATGTTGGAGTAATCCCATTCAAAAGCACCAGATTATCCTTGAATCATTTGAATCATTTTTTGTTGTTAGTCTGTTTCTAAGCTAGCATTGATATACAAGGATTTTCCATGACTGATTTCAACAATCTAGACAATTGATTCTTTCCCTTCATCTATTTGTGAAATGGTGGACACTGTAGAGGTGGAGGAGTGCCAGATTTCCTGAAATTAAGAGCTGAAGATATGTGTATATTCTAGAAAAGATTGAGGGTATTCAATGCATTCAGTATCAGCCAAAAAGAAGATTAAAATATGTTGTTCAGTTTTCTCTTGAACTCCTTTTACTTGCTCGAGTGTTAACAAGGGCTGAGTACAGTACTCCTCCCAACGGGGATTCTCCAACCAGAAAGGAACTTCAATCGTTGGTTGGGAAGGAGGAAAGAGAATAAGATTTTGACTTTGGATCCCATTGGAGATTGTCATCTCTCCAGACTGACAACTCATAAACGCATCAGCAGTGGCCAACCAAGGTCGGCCAAGCACCACTGGATGTCCTGGTTTGGAGGATTTAGGATGAATCACTAATAAATCCACACGGTAATCCCAAGAGGCCAAAGTGATTGCTACATCATCTAGACTTCATGTTGGACTGATTACTGATTTGTATGCTAATTCCAGCAAAGTCTGTGTTGGTCTTAGGTGATTTAGTTGCAGTGTTTTCATGGTGTCAACCAGCATAACATTTATTATTGCTCCTAGATCAATAAGTGTGTTTGGAAAAGAAACACCATTAATCTCTATGGTCACCACTAGATTTTTTGGATCATTATATTTAGATGGAATTTCTTATACAAATTATGATAAATGTCCAACCACTTGTATAACAGGAGGCTCCTTCCTCTTCCTCCCTGGATTTTTAATGTAAATATCCCTTACAATCTTAGCATAAATAGGAATGTCTGTGATGGCTTGAAGTAGGGGAATATTTACACATATGTTTCTAAGTTCAATCGCTAGATCATGCACTAGAGGTACCTCATATTTCTTCACAAGTAACCTTTCTCGATAAGGCGGAGGATTACTTTTCTGAGGTATTTCTCATGGATGAGGAATGTGAGGAGGAATTTCCTGTTATACAGGGGTGTCTCTTTCTTCATCTGATTGGTTATCCATTTGTTCTTCTTCTTCAACTGCTTGGTTATCTACTTGTTCTTCTTCTTGAATAATCACAGTAGCGTTTGGTTTATTCAAAACCCTCCCTGATCTTAATTGAATTTCATTAAATGAAGTAGGACTTATCACATAAGTGGGGAAGGTTTGTACTTCAAGATTTTGTACAGGTTGTGTAAGTCTATTGTTTGGATTAGGAATGGGTTGTGCAAGAATAGGGGTAGGCCGAGGAGGGTTTGGGATAGGTGCAACTTGCATTTGTTGATTCAGATTTGGGTTCATAGGCAATGTAAGTTGTTGCAATTGTGGAGGTGGAGGGAGAGCAGGTGGATTAAATCCTAGTAGAAACTGAGAGATATTGGAAGGGTATTGTGGGTAAGTGGGAAAGGTTGATGGTTGAAAGGTAACATTCCCATATGCAATCCCCCTCCATCCTTGTTGCCAAGGATGGATTTTTGGGTGCTGTTGTGACCATTGAGGGTAAGGCATTGGAGGTACCCATTGTTGTTGTGAATATTGTGTGGTAGGATCTACAAACATATTAGGATTTTGTTGCATCCATACCATCTTAGGGGGATATGATGTTTCTTGATATTATCCCTTAAGGATGGCTTGTAGTCCAGATAAGGAAGGACACTCTTCAGTAGGGTGATCCTATGTACATAGTCCACAAACTTCAATGACATTAATAGGACATTCCTTTTCAGGATTCCTTTTCCTACACCTAGGACATAAAATTTCCAAAGTAGCATTTTCTTCTTCATGTTTTCTTTTGATTT
This sequence comes from Picea sitchensis, assembly GCA_010110895.2. Taxonomy (NCBI): domain Eukaryota; kingdom Viridiplantae; phylum Streptophyta; class Pinopsida; order Pinales; family Pinaceae; genus Picea; species Picea sitchensis. The sequence goes on from SNQJ01S0222095.1 coordinate 2,176, forward strand.
TAATGGTATCAAGTTGGGTGTTGATAGTGTTGAGGATGCTTGTTTTGAAGTTTTGTAGTAGATTCCGCAATTCTATCCTAATAACACCTCCTGGTGTCGGTTTAGTAATTATGTTTATAGGATCCCTTAAACTTTTATGGGTTTTGCCTTGGCTGTGGGAATACCTTTTACAATATTCTACAATCTCTGCAAATGGTTTTTGGTATACATCCCCAGAGCTCATAAGGTTTAATACTTCAATACAGCCATCCCTTATACCCTTCAGAAAGATGGTCCTTATTGTGGTTGTGTCTAAGGAAAATTGTTTTGTCTTTTGATAGTTGTATAGGAATCTTTCTAAGTAGTCTTCTAGACTCTCTTCCTCAGCTTGTTGCATTTTAAATATGTCATTCCTAGCATCTCTAGGTCTGCAATAATCTTGATATTTTAGGAGGAAAGTTTCTTTCATACCATCCCAATACAAGATACTATTTTCCCCTAGACTCATGAACCATCTCAATGCTGAATCTTTTAATGTGGTTGGAAAGAGTTTTAATTTTTGTGCACTATCAGCATAATTGTAACTTCTACATAGTATATCAAATTCAAACAAAATTGAATCAAGATCTTATGTTGACATACCATGGAAGTGAGGTAGTGATGAAAATGGAATATTCTTCATAGCAACATATCTGGTGATGTCTAGTATCGGGAATCTGAATGTCTCAGTTTCATTAGTTGCATTTCCATCCTCATCTGCCATATCTTCGAACAACCTTCTATAAAGTGAAGGGGAGGTTTCACCAATAGGTGGTGGTTCACACATAAACAGGGAGAATTACCTTGGTTGGGGTAGTGGTCCCTTGTCAAACCAACAAGGTAGCTCTAAATAAGTTACAGAATAGATACTTTACTCATATCCATGAATTGAAAAAACTAGCATTCATATTCTTTCAATTAAATGAGTGAATCAGTAATTCAACATTCAATTTTCAGCATAACGGTGTATATTATCTCTATCGATCATCTACACAACGTCCCTTTTAAAGAAGGTCAGCCGTTACAATCAAAGTTTGAAGATAATCAATGAATGTTTACGAAATATTATAATTGGTGAACATAGCGTATCTCAAGGAATGAACTTCATCCTCATGACATGAAGTGCATGAGTGATGAAGTCTATCATGGTCTTCAAACAAACCAAGGATGCTTCCAGCCAACCAATTTCTTGGATCCATCGCCAGTGTACTCATTCAAAACGTCAATCCTATAGAAGCGGGTTTAGTATTGGACTAACACAGTAACAGATCTTAGTACCGGATCAGCGCAGAGTTGGTACCGAAATAGGAGGAGTACCATAATAGAACAGTTGCAATGTTGCAGTACCGAACCAGCGGAAGTACTGGAAAAATCCCGAATGAGATGAATCCTTGTCATGAAAGATGTTTAATGTAATCAAAGTAATTAGAAGCATAAACAACAATAATTTAGTCCCAATTAATTAAGAAATCAAACAAATCATGTTTTTAACATGGGTTACCTCATTATGCATATGAATAAGGTCATAAGGTAGGTTTGTGGAAGAAATAGACAAAATATGCATATGTCAGAGGTAAAATTGAACAAGATATAAGATAAGATAAGGTAATATCGGTGTCAAAACTGAGACCCAACATTTTTCCCCATGGTTAAGTCATTGCATGTCCTCATGCAAAAATGTCGAAACTGGTACTCAAAATTTTGCAAAACTGAAACTGTCTTCCACCTTGGCTCATCATCAATTGTTGGGTTCATGTAATCCTCCTTGTGCCCTGTGATGTTTTAGATGTTCTCAATAATCAAGCTTTGCACATCCTCATTCATTGGTTCGTTATATTGTCACCCTCGGCCGAATCTAGAGAGAAATTATGTGTAAGGTGTCCATCTCGAATGACATCTTCCTTTGTTTCAATTTCAAGATATAATTGTTATCAAACACCCAATCAATCCCAAGAAAAGCCAGATATGGGTCCAAATCATTCATAATTTATATCACCTTAAAATATTATTTTGTCTTGACCCCATCATTGTTAACTTCAACCTTCTCCAACCTTCCAATGGGAGAAATCCTATACTGATTTGCGAGCCTAAGTTGGATGGGATACCATGCTAGCTTAGGTTTTCTCATCAAATCCTATGAATTCTTTGGGAAAATGTTCACATTAGACCCCAGGTCCAACATAATACCTTCCATCTCATAGTTTCCTAAATATGTTGTCATTTTTAACTCTCTGTTCGTGCGCTTGATCCTATTGACATGGTGCACATCTCGTTGAGGTAGCGGGGAAGAAATAGAACCTTCATTCTCACATTCCTTGATCCATCTCCTCAACATGTGTTTCAACTTCTTGGTAATTAGAGGATCACCCAAAAATTTAAGACAACAACAAAAGAATTCACTTACATGGTTCTTCAAGTTAGTTTAGGGGTAAGTGTTGCATAGTGTTTCATATTACATCGTTTGTCACAACTCCTCACACACAACTACATTTTTTATCACCTTTTGTGCATCACGCAATAACGTTTTTTTTGCATAGTGTCAAAATTGGGAGGTGCATGCATTGCTTTCCTAATATTTCCCTCTAACATCTATCTTGAGTACTCCCCTTTGTTCAGATCAGTTCATGTGTGGATACCTCCATAAGTTAATACCCATACATGGGATTTTTCTTTCATCTTTTTTTCTTCTCATGACGCGGAAATCACCATGTTACAACACCCCTTTTTCTCTTCCCACTTCACCAAAAAATCCAGGCAATGTTTTGTGACATGATCTACGTTGTGGAAATATCCACACAATGTGTGGGGCTTGGTATAGAATTTTCCCAAGTGGCCTATCTCACCACAGTTGAAGAAAGTGGATTGTTTTCCTCCTCCCCCACTATATCCTCTACCTCTTCCTCTTCCATATCCTCTTCTATGGTCTCCTTGGAAGCCTCCACGATCTCCACCATTATTCTCATCTTGGACCCTATATGCATCTGCAATATGCTCCTTCATATACTGCAACAATCGACATTTGTTTACATCATGCCCCATGGATTTCCATAACTCACATAGTGGGGTGTGCATAGTCTTTTAATTTTTTTGCAACATCAAGAAATGGGGAGCTACATGGCCCCATTGTCTATAAATATCGCACCATTCAGTCTATGGCCTGGTAGGAAACGATTTCGGTGCACCATTCATCGTGTAGTTTCCCAACACAGGGCACTCGTTCTAATGGTGACACTCTTCACAACACAAGGTGCACTAGACATTCGCATGCACCATATTCCCTTTTCCATATCTTGCGACTACATGGTGAGGGTCACAAGTTGAGATTGCACCGGTGATAACCCTGCTGACGTCTCTCCACCTCCTGGCGTAGACTCCAGGTGCATTGAAATCTCTAAGGATTCTGACTGAGTCGTCGCCTTTTGTTGCATGAGTGGGACCCGAATGTGTGGGAGGAGTCTAGAAATAAACCACTCTCTATGTTGGACATCCTATATCTGGAAGGGTAATCTATCCAACAAAATCTTGAATCATTGGTTGTAGTCCCACACAATTTATCCAGCTTGTTGTTTGATCTCTTTAATCTCTATTATGCATTGTGACTTGGATTTTTGCTTATGGGATTCTCTAAGTAAATATCTCTTTAACTTAGTAATGGACCTTGCGTGTCCTATTGGCGCAACAACCTTATACTTCATATACCATTTTAGAGATCTATCTTTGAAGGTAGTCTCTAATTGTGCAATCTTAGTTGCCTCATTTGTGATCTGATTCATAGACTATATCACTTCACATGTGAACCAATGTTGTTCTACATCATCTCTTCTCATCCCATTAAACATGGGGAGCCTGAGGTTTAAATCATCCCTCATCTAAGTGGCCATACTTGAAATAGAACTTGATCTGGAACTTTATCTTCTTAACTGGTTTCTACTTGGTACTATAGGTGTTGACAATATTTCTTACAAAGTTTCACTAAATTTGGTTTCAGATATCCATTCTTCTATCTATTTTCTTGAAGGCTTTCACATCATGTCCTTACTCCAACATGAAACACAAAATCATTAGGTCCCAACAATGGAAGGAATTTTTGGCTTAGGGTTTCACACCCAGGGTTCGAAAGATGTTACCAACAAATAACCCATCAATGTTAGCGTATTCAATATCCATGAATTGAATAAGGTCTCACCCTAGATTCTCATGAGAATTACAGAGACCGAACATTTATGCATTGCATGAAGGAATATTACAAACTGGAAACACATAACCCATGATTGTGCATTAGATTTCACATCAACATTCGTATATGTAAATTACATTCTAACACATATAGAAAGCATTCATCCATAACAAAGGTCATGGCATGAAGAACCAATTCGGGTCTCATTCTTTTCATTAGTCAATCTCATATAAAAATTCAGGTACATACTAGGCCACAGCCTTCTCAAAGACTCATTAAACTCTAACCAAAGACCAGAGAACTCAGATCCAGGTCTACTTTCTCTCTAATATTATAATAACAACTCAATAACTACATTGAACAATCGAACTAAGGAAATATAACAAACAACAACCATAATGAAAAATGTCCCTCATTGGTTCATGTGCATTCCTTTTATCTCTCAATGAGAACTACAATGATAGCAACTTTTCCATCTCATTAACAACCTCGAGCACGACCAATCTATCGGTGACAAAATTGGTTACTAATCATTACAATTGGATATGCACACATGATTTCTTACAAGTCCTTGCACAGTATCAGAGTCAATTTGCGCCCTATAAAATGGTTGGTCTGGGTGCAATAGAAACTATTTGGTATGCATTGAATATTGATGATGTGCAGTAGAAAACTTGTGGTGCATGCAAACATCGAAAAATTTATGTCATGCATAGATCTCAAGACACTTGTGGCACGTGCACATGGTCTTGCCAACATAAAAACCAAACTATAGAGTTATTTTATCTTTATGTTATCTTTAGTTACTAAAAGAGTTTCATCATTAATTAAAATATTGAAAGACCATATTATGGAGTTGTGTCTTCTCTTTTTTCGAGGAAATACTCTCACGAAAAACCCTTCGAATACTTCCTTCTGTTCCATAGATTGTAAGCAAGGTAAATCGTTGGCCTTGATTATAGAGCCTCACCGCATGGGAATCAAGAGAGTCGAACTCATGCCAACTAAAAGCATGAAAAACTCACATATTTCTCTAAACCAATTGAGCTAACCCTCGAGGCTAAGTTGTGTCTTCTCTTTATTTATCTTTAGTTACTAAAATCATACAAGTCAATACTTAAAAGTGTAGATTTTAACCTTGTACAATATTTTACTGCAAACATATTTTCAATAAAAGAACAGAAAAGATACAATGGAAAATACACACATTACATAGATATTTTTCCCTTGGAAACCTAAACCGAGAAAACCAACATATTTTGTATTCATTTATAGTGATACATTGTTTACAATACAATATACATATAGGATCCAATGGCATCCAAAACCCTAACCCAATGACTTGGATTAGTCAACAACCCTAATTCCTTAACCGGAAATAGTTACCATCGGAAAAAACCATGTGGCAAAAAACCACCCAACAATGGACACGAAAATTGAGGGGACATGGAAAACAAGGCAAAAATGTGACATGTTTACTGAGGCAAAAAATTTATTGTGTGTCTGACGCAACATAGAAAACACTAGGGCTAGTCGTGCAAAGAATATATCACATACCCAACATTCTCTCACTTGTTGTTGTTTTTGCATAGAGGGGGTTACAGGGTTACATCGTCAACAATCTAGGGCAGAAATTCCCTTGGATCTTATACACAAAGAAAAATTATCAGTGCTCACATATTTTGTTAATGAATCTGCAACAGTATTCAAAGTGTCCACTTTCATCAGCAACACTTTATTTTCTTCAAACATGTCTCTCACAAAGTGATATTGATTATCAATATGCTTTGTTTTTGAATGATAAGCCAAGTTCTTCCATAGAAAAATTTCACTCTAACTGTCACAATCTATCCTTACATCTTGTTGTACCAACCCAATACCTGAAAAAAATCTTTGTAGCCATATTGCTTCCTTACTTTCATGAGTGGTTGAGATGTATTCAGCTTCTGTAGTTGAAAGTGCCACTACAGCCTATCTTTTAATGCTAATCCAATTGATTGCTCCTCCAAACAGGTTAAACACATACCCACTTGTAGATCTCCTACAATCTAGATCTCCAACCCAGTCTTCATCCACAAAGCCATGTATGTCCAACACTTTGTCCAATCCTAGTCTTCATTAGTAGCATAATCCATAGCTAGCAGTGCCACACAAATACCTGAAAACCCTTTTTACTATTTTCCAATGATCCTTCCCTGGTTTTGACATATACTTGCTCAAAACTCCCACTGCATGTGCAATATCTGGTCTAGTACAGGCCATTACATACATCAAACTGCCAACTGCACTCGCATATGGAACACAAGACTTGTCCTCCTCCTCTTCATGTGTCTTGGGACACTAATTCGCAGATAACTTTACACCAACAGGAATAAGGACCTTGACCGGTTTACATTCCTGCATATTAAACCTTTGCAATATTGTCTTGAAATATTTTCTCTGATTTAACCAGAGTTTCCTCTTTTTTCGATCTCTTTTAATTTCCATGCTCAAAATGAAATTTGAAGCACTGAGATCCTTCATGTCAAATTTAGAGGACAACTGAGTTTTCACATCTTGGATAATCTCCTTGTTGTTTCCTATCAGCAACATGTCATCCACATATAAGACCAAATAAATCAAAAGATCACCAATTAATTTAAAATACACATAGTGATCCTCTTTGCTTCTTGTGAAGCCAAGTCCCAACATATAAGTATCAATTTTTTTATACCACATCCTTGGTGATTGTTTTAAACCATACAAGGACTTTTTCAGCTTGCATATCAGTTCCTTCTTTCCCTTCAAAGCAAAACCTTATGGTTGCTTCATATAAATTTATTCTTCCAAATCCCCATGTAGGAATGTTGTCTTCACATCCATCTGTTCTACTTCAAAATCAAATGCAACAGCAACAGATAACAGAAATATTATAGAAGTTAACTTGGAAATAGGAGAAAAAGTCTCACCAAAATCAATTCCCTCAACCTGGGAATAACCCTTTGCTACTAACTGAGCTTTGTATTTCTCCACTTTTCCTTTTGCATTCAACTTATTTTTAAATACCAATTTGTTGCCAATGGGATTTCTTCCAGTCGAAAACTCCACTATATCCCAAGTTGCATTCTTATCCAAGGCTGCCATTTCTTTATCCATGGACTTTTTCTAGAGTTTTCCATCCTCTGAATCCACTGCCTCCCTGACAGTTCTAAGATCATCATCAATAATAGACAAAGCAAAATTTGAACGAAAATCAAATGGAGTATACCTTTCTGGTAGCCTTCTTTCTCAAATCGATCTCCTAAATATTGGAGTATGGGATCTTCTTCTTCTTAATCTTGTTCTTATGTAGAGTCTGATTCATCATCCTTTAAATAAAACTCTATTTTCTCTGGTTCTTCCTTACTTGGTAGGACTTCTTGTTTAACAACATCCTTCATTTCTCTAAATACCACACCTGGGCTATACACAACCTTCTTAGTTTCTGGGTTCCAAAGCTTATAACCTTTGACAACATCTTTATACCCAATAAAGATACACTTTTCATCCTTCTTATCTAGCTTCCTCATGTTTTCCTTTGCAACATGAACATAGGCCTCACAACCAAATACCTTGAGATGTGTGAGAGAAGGTTTCTTACCACTCCATACATCTTATGGAGTCTTGTCATCTAGCACTGATGAGGGCGATCTGTTTACTAGGTAACATGCAATACCCACTGCCTTTGCCCAGACTTCTTGCCCTAACCAGACACCACTGAGCATGCACCTTGGTTTTTCCATCAGTATCCTATTCATCCTTTCTGCAACTCCATTTTTTTGAGGTCTATATGAAGTAGTATTTTTCCTTGCTATATCGCACTTCTTACAAAATTCTTCAAATTCATTCCCGCAGAACTCTCCGCCATTATCTGCCCTCAACACCTTAATTATTTTCTCTGTTTAATTCTCAACAAGAGCCTTAAACTCTTTAAACCTGTCAAAGACATCAGAGTTCTTCCTGAGGAAATATATCCAAGTATTCCTCGAGGATTCATCTATAAATGAGACATAGTACACAGATTTTCCCAATGATGGAACCGACACAAGTCCAAACACATCATTGTGAACTAACTGTAAAATTCATTCTTCCCTCATTGCACTAGAGGAGAATCTTACCTGATTCTTCTTACCATATACACAATGTTCACAGAAATCAAAATCCAGAGAGAAGTTAGACATACCTTCAACCATACCTTTATTGTGTAGTAGTCGAAGACCCTTCTCTTCGATATTCCCCAGTCTTTGATGCCACAGCATAACCTTTTCTCCAGAGAGTGTAGGAGTTCTTTCTTCTTCAACTCCAATATCAGGAACAATGGAACCATTACACCCATCACTAATAGTGCTTCCTTGCATCTTATACATAGTTCCAACCTGAACTCTCTTCAGCAACACCATTGCTCCTCGAACCATCTTGCAGGTTTTCTTTTCAAATATTGTTTTTACCCCTACATCGTTCATTTTTCTTACAGAAATTAAATTTATGGCAAATCCTGGGATGTGCAGAACAACTGGTAGTTTTCTAATCCTTCCATATATGAGACTCAACTTGACTTTACCTCGACCTATGATTCTGGTTGTCAAGTCATCACCTAGGAAAACATTACCTCCATCATACCTTTCATGTTCACAGAACCACTCCCTGTGGGGATTCATATGAAAGGATGCACCTAAGTCAACCAACCATGCCTCATGATCTGCATGTGTTCTTGAAGAATCCAAGTACACATCCCCTCCTTCGTCCTTGGAGGTATTTTTTTTTGTAGAAGGAGCTTCCTCGGATCCCTTCTTTTTCTCAACTTTGGATATACATTGCTTCTTATAGTGCCCTTCTTTTCCACATCTCCAACATACCTTTACAAACTTTCCAGGAGATTTAGATCTACCCTTAGACTTATATCTCCCACTTGAGGAATTAGATCTCCCACTTGAGGAATGATATCTCCCACTTGAGGACTTAGATCTATTTCTTTCCTAGGAGCATCCTCTTGCAAATAATGCATATGTGCTCTGTCCTTCCATGTTCTTTCGTCTCATCTCCTCCAACAACAAGGATGAGACCACTTCAAACTTCAAGGAAGTTGTATTACTACCTATGGCCACAACCAGACTATCCCATGAGTCTGGTAAAGAGTACAGTAAACTTATACACTTATCTGCATCTAAAATTTTAATCTCAACAGATACTAACTGACTTACCACAGTACTGAAGGTGTGCAAATGCTCTGCCACCGAGTCTCAATCTCTCATCCTCAGGTTATACTTCTTATTTCTCAAGAATAGTTTATTTACTAGGGACTTAGACTGATACAACTTCCCCAACTTATCCCATAAATCCTTGGTTGTAGATTCCTCTCACACATTCAATAATATTGAATTTGAGATACACAGTCGGATTTTGCTCTTCGCCTTCCGATCCAACTTTTTCCGATCATCTGTCGAAGTTCTTGTAGGTGCAGTACATGGATGCACCACGATCCACTGATCTTATTCCACCAACATATATTCCATCTTGAGCTTCCACAACTCAAAACTTTTCCCATTAAACTTCTCGATCTCCATTTTTGAACCGCTTGCCATTTCTTTTCACCTGAAAAATCAATACCACAGATCTCCCATTGTAACAAGGTTTATCACAGTCCCAAGATAGTCCCAAGACAAACCCTTGACCACAAAGGCATCCCCCTGAAGCCAACCTCGCTCTGATACCAAATGTATATTTTAACCTTATACAATATTTTACTGCAAACAGATTTTCAATAAAAGAACGAAAAAGATGCAATGGAAAATACACATATTACACAGATATTTTTCCTTGGAAACCCAAACTAGGAAAACCAGCATATTTTATATTCATTCATAGTGATACATTGTTTACAATACAATATACATATAAGAGCCAGTGGCATCCAAAACCCTAACCCAATGACCTGGATTAGTCAACAACCCTAATTCCTTAACCGGAAATAGAAAACCATCGGCAAAAACTACGTGCCGAAAAACCACCCAATAATGGACATGAAAATCAAGGCGACATAAAAATCGAGCCAAAAATGCAACACGTTTCTCGAGGCAAAAAACATTTCTCGAGGGCGCTGCCCTCAAACCCCCCATCTGCGCCCATCACAACGTAGCAAACACTAGGGCTAGTCGTGCAAAGAATATAACACATACCCAACAAAAAGAGATATTTTGAAGACCAAGAATCTACCTAAAGAACAAATCATGGATCTATTTTGTCTTTACATTATTTCTAGTTATTGACATGATACAAGTCATTACTTAAAAAATATCCATTGTGAATTTAAAGTCTAATTAAAGACCAAATTATGGAGTTATTTTCTTTTTATGTTATCTCTAGTTTCCAACATGGTATGGGTCATTACTTAAAAGATATATGTTAGAGATTACGAGTATAGCTAAAAACCTTCTTGGTGTTGTGTCCTTTGTTTACACTATCTCAAGTTATTGACATGACACAAGTCATTACTTAAAAGAGATCCATCAAAAATTTAGACTCTATATAAAGATCAAATTATGGGGTTGTATCTTCCCTTTACTCTTTTTTTGGTTATAGAAATCATAAGAGTCAATATGTTATTGAAACACTTTGTTTAATAAGATACTATGTAAAGTCCAAATTATGGAGTGTCTTCTCTTTATGATATCTCTAGTTATCGAAAACATATGTGTCATTACTAAAAAGAGACACTGCATATGGATTCAAAGTGTTTTGTTTCCTCTTTATTATCTCCCTCGTTACCAAAATCTGCAATCCATTACTGAAAAGAGATCAAGGAGAGTCCTTCGTTAACCTCATATTTACAACATGTTATTCTTTAAATATCATGTGCTTTCCAAAGGGAATGCCTTGATATGACTAATGTTGGCTTGCAAAGGCCTTACTATGACTTATGTAAAAAAGTGTGTACATAATGACTCGATTGAATTTGGTAGGTAAGAGGAATAGAAGGAGATATTTTCTTATGGGTAACATCTATCTTGTTCGACAACACAGGTATCCCAAGAGAGGACGAACACCTTCAGTAACCACTCACACAACCAGATCAAATATCAATGCACCGATGTTTTGATGTGGTAAAACCCCTATGGAGAAACATCCACGGCCCCATCCAATGTGGCCACTTGGTGTAATTTATTAATGCAAAAGAAAAATGTTACAAAGAGTTTTACAAGTGATTTTCTCACAATCCAACATCAAAAAATGATCCTCCATGCTCTTTAAATAGAGATCATGGACTAATCGGGTGTTAAGCCACGAATCAATGTAGTTGTTAAGATCGAGGAGAATATGATCCATCATATCACTCTAGGAACATATTGTGACCGTTGGACTACCTAACTACAAATTCATACTAATGCATACTAAAGAAACACGCTAAGGAACACACTTTTACCTAACAAAACATTAGACCAAGTTGATCTTAACTAACTCCTAAGTGTCTAAATATCTTAACATATCTCACTAAATGGATTAATTGAATTATATAGCTAAGTCAGAGAGAAGGAAATGTTTGTCATGTACATTCTCACACTACCTCACCTAACAACTTAATTAAGTGGGTAAAAAAAGGTACTAAGATAAACAGAGATATGTCTTGTGCTTTTACACACCAACTCAACTTTAATGTATTGACTCATATGACACATGTAACTAGAGAGATAAGAAAGACGAATAACTTTGTGATATGTAGATTTGGAGACTACTAAAAGACTTTCTATAGCCTACATAAAGAGTGGGAGGAGTTATTTTATCTCTATGTTATATCTAGGTACTAACATGATATAAGTCATTATTTACAAGAGATTCATTCTAAATTCAAAATTTATTAAATACCAAAAAGTGTTATTCATCTTTAGTATCTCTCCAGTTACTATAAGCATATGAGCCAATACTTGAAAGAGACCCTTCGTAGAATGAGATTCTACTAAAATATTTCCCAAGTGTTATTTTCTCTTTATGATATCTCTAGTTATCAACATGATACAAGCCATTACTTAAAAATGACCCATCACAAATTTGTAGTCTATTTAAAAATTTACTTAGTGTTTTTTTCATTATTGATCGTATATCTACTTACCAACATTATACAAGTCATTATTAAAAAATATTCCTCGTAGAATAAGAGTCTATTGAAGGAACATTTCATGGAGTTATTTTCTATTTATGTTATCTTTAGTTATTAACATGATATGAGTCATTAGTTAAAATAGATTCATTATATATTAAGTACGAACCTAAAGACCATAATAAGTTATTCCTCTTTATTATCTCTCTATTTACCAACATTATACAAGATACATAGTAAAACAAGAGACTTGGAAAACACTTACCAGATATGGAGTTATTCCTATTTATTACTAGTATGACCCCAAGGGGGGCATATACAAGGTTAAATGTATATGATATGACCCTGGGGGGCATATATGGGGTTAAATGTATATGACCCTAGAAGGGCATATATGGGGTTAAATGTATATGTAATGGAGTAAATGTATATGTAATAGTGGTCGACTTAATAAAGGAGCCACATGTGCAATGTGTGAATATGTATAGAGATCATGTAGTTAT
>SNQJ01S0222096.1:1511-12479 GCA_010110895.2 Picea sitchensis
TGAATTGATATCACATTATGGGGATATTAAAAGCAATGCATTCTTTATTTAATTGATAAATCTTCGGCAAAACGTTCCAATTATAGAGAACATTCAGCAATTCCAAAAGCTCAATATCAAGGTAAAGAACATTCATGAGGATATTTTTTTATTTCTCTTTATGGGAACTTGAAAGGAGAACATTCAACATGAGGTGTGTCTCTTTGAACCTAAATCCCTAGAGAAATCTTTTAGTATGGAAAGGAAAGTAGAAAAAAAAATATGTTACTATAAGGGTGGCCACTAATAGCTATAGAGAACATCGTGTTCTCTCTCCTAAACCAACAAGGTTGACACCTCAACAAATGGATGAAAGAAGAGTGAAGGGACTATGTTTCAATTGTGAAAGAAAGTACAATAAAGGGCATAAATGCAATGAGAAAAAAATATTCTACATTTTCTATGAAGAGAAAGAAGATCAAGAATTGAAACCATCACAAGAGATAGATATAGAAGAGACTATTCCAACAATATCTTGTCATGCATTGGCCGACATCAGTACTCCACAAAGCCTCAAAAGACAAGGATACATCAAAAATAAAATTGTAATAGTATTGATTGAGTCCAATAGTACCCATAATTTCATCAATTATAAATTAGAAAAATATCTCAATTGCTTTATATATCCAACACCAAAGTTTCAAGTAATGATTGCAGATGGAGGTACCATAATTGTTTTTGGGAAGTGCCATAGTACTAAGCTCAACATGGGAGAATATTTTTTGGATAGTCCCATGATTTCCATCCAAATGGGTGGTGTTGATGTTGTATTAGGGGTCCAATGGTTACAATCATTTGGAACAATGGACCTTAATTTTGAATATATTTTCATGGTATTTCCCTCAAATGGAAAGGAAATTGAGCTTAGAGGTATCCAAGGGAATCCCTCTAAGGTGATAATCTCTAATAGCATGACAAAATTACTCAAAAAGGGACAACATGGTGTAATTTCACAATTGTGCAAACTTGATGTTCAAATATCTTTATATTTTTCTCCATTAGATATCCAAATAGTTATCAATAATTATTCCAAGGTATTTGGTGAAATTCCTAAGGGTCTTCCACCTGCTCAAGATCATAACCATGTTGTTCATTTACAACTAGGAAGTGTACCACCTAACATTAGGCATTACAAGTATCCACATGCATAGAAGAGTGAGATTGAGCGTATGACCCAAGAAATGTTAGGGGCTATAATCATTCAACCTATCCAAAGTTCTTTCTCTTCACCAATGGTGATGGTTACAAAAAAGGATGGTTCATGGCGTATGTGTCCAGATTATAAACAACTCAAAAAAATGGCCATCAAATATAAGTTTCCTATTCCTATCATTGATGAATTATTAGATGAATTACACAGAGAAAAATTTGTTACTAAGTTGGATCTTCGTTTGGGATATCATCAAATCAGAATGAGGTAGGAAGACATTCCTAAAACAATTTCTAGAACACATGAAGGTTATTATGATTTTTTGGTTATTCCATTTGGACTTACTAATGCACCTTCAACATTTCAAATCTTAATGAATTATATTTTCAAGCCCTTCTTTAGAAAATTTATGTTAGTATTTTTTGATGACATATTAATCTACAAAACATCTTGGGAAGAGCATGTATAACATGTTGACAGAGCATTACAACTATTGGAAGAAAAAAAAAATTTATGCAAATCCTTCCAAGTGTGCCTTTGGGGTCCAAAAAGTGGAATATTTGGTTCATCTCATGAAGGTGTAAAAGTGGACCCTAACAAAATTAAAGCTATGAGGGAATGATCAATTCCCAAAACCTTAAAGAAAATTAGAGGATTCTTAGGATTGATAGGCTATTACCACAATTTTGTCAAGAACTATGGTCAAATAGAAACAAATCTTACAACATTATTAAAGAAGGAAGCAGTTTATTGGACTGAAGAAGCAACAAAATATTTTGAAAAAATTGAGGATATGTGTACAACCCTGGTCCTAGCCACACCTGTATTTACAAAAACATTTATTGTGGAGTGTGATGCCTTTGGGTATGGGATTATTCTAGTTTTAATTAAAGAAGGGAGGCCCCTTGCCTTTGAAAGCAACCAACTTAAAAGAAAAATCGTAGTCAAACCTATTTATGAAAAATAAATGTTGTCCATACTACACGTAGTTCAGAAATGGTTCCCTTACCTAATAGGAAGACACTTCAAAGTAAAAATAGATCATGATAGTTTGAAGTACTTCTTGGAGCAATGATTATATTTAGAAGAGAAACATAAATGGGTTACAAAGATGATAGGTTATGAATTTTAAATTATCTACAAGAAAAGAAAAGAAAATGTGTTGGCAGATGCCCTTTCAAGGAAAGAAGAAGAAACAAAAAGTTCACTATATGCTATTTCTATTTCACAATCTGTTGGGTGGAAGAAGTAAGGATAGAATGGAAGAAATATCAAGAGGTATGAAATAGCATTCAACAACTACAATAGGAACCTGATTCATTAGATAATTTTGTATGGAAAAATGATTTTTTATGGTATCATGATTGCCTATATTTATGTAAGAATTCCCAACTCGAATAGAATGTCATTCTGGAATTGCACACTTCTTCTATAGGAGGACTTTCGAGATTCTTAGAAATGTACCACATGATCAAGAAGGATTTTTTCTAGGAAGGTTTAAAACTGATGTTCAAAATTTTGTGTCTAAGTGTTTAGTCTGCCAACAGACTAAGGGTGAGACAATGAAGATGCTAGGTCTCCTACAACCATTAGTTATACCAAGTCAACAATGGGAAGAAGTTTCAATGGATTTTATTATAGGTTTACCCAAATATGAAGGAAAGACTTTCATCATGGTAGTAATGGACCCAGTGACAAAGTATGCACATTTGTGCTCTCTTTCTCATCCTTTTAAAGAAATTACATTAGCCTCAACATTAATAGAAGAAATTCAAAATCTACATGGAGTCCCAAATATTATTATAAGTGACAGAGATCCAACTTTCACTGGAAATTTTTGGATTGAATTATTTTATTGTTTGGGTACTCAATTGGCTCACAACTCATCTTACCATCCTCAATTTGATGGGAAAACTGAGATTGTGAACAAATGTGTAGAAGGGTATCTTTGTTGCTTTGCATATGATAAACATAGACAATGGGTCAAGTGGTTTCCCTTGGTGGAAGGGTGGTACACCACATGTAATACCCCTTTTTCTCTAGCTTGTAAATATAATGGTATTATTGATAAAATAATGTGGAAAACTGTTATGTGTGGATTTTGGTAAATAATGAACCTTTTCTAATGAAGGTAATGTGAATATTTATTTTATTAAATCAAATGGAAATTGTTGAATAATTGTTGAAGATGTTTCCATACTGATTATGTTGTCATGATAGGGAATGGTAAGGGGAACCATCATTGGTTGAGATGAACCCTGCCATGCAGTGCTCTGTTGGATTAACGATGCTCAAAACCAGAATGATCCTCTGTCCTAAATAATTAAACATAGGTCAATATGGTAGTTGGGGAGTCTTACCCAAGAAATCAATGAGAGGTGGGCAGGGTACCCCATCTGGAAACTTCCTGATTCAACCACAAAATATTTCTAAGGGAGGAAAGAAAAGAGAAAAATTGTGGGCATGGAAGGGAACAAGAGACAAGAGATTTCACACAAATGGTGGAGATATGTTGGTTATTACTTGTTGTCTCTAGTATATCAACCGAGTTATTGACCCAAGGTTCATGTCTTTAAGGGTTTCCAATAAAATCCTTTAAAACTATCGGCCCTCCTGGTAAACTCATAGAATGTGCCGTGGAGTCTCACCCGAGATACTTTAATGGGTGGCTATAAGAATCATGTGTTTATATCCTAGGATTGAGCACAAGATATGGGATCTGTATTCCAAACCATTTATTATAACTTGTGATTGCAACCTACTGTTATTCACGACTTATTCCCTCAATATCGCAACAATAATTAATCAAGCAATGTAACAACTCATTCATTCATTAAGCATAACAAATAACTATTGAAAAGATGGTAAAGATATACATGCATTCATCCCATTACATAGATGTTGCCATGGTTCACCCCCTCCTAGGGCTACATCCACAAAGATTTGGCTCTTATCTCTTTTATTATGGTAGTTCTGCATATCCGGTGTCGCGTGCTTACGATTCTCCTCTAATGGGTAAGATCTATATGAGGCGAACTAGATCACACCAGGCTCCTCATCCTATGGTCTAATCCTTAGATCGTCCTTCTCTACTCCCCTCTAGCTCAACATCTCACAAAAATGGTTCATAATCATATTACATATCGCATTAATTCATACATGTCTAAGATGGAACAATACAAAATTGAACTCACAAGAAGGAACCCGCTATGATACCTACATATATATATTTATATCTTTTAGGCTCTTCAGTCGTTTACAATATATTACCAAAACCATAACCCTACCGACGTTAGGTCTTCCTCCCATGCACACGTGTTGTTCTTCCTTCTAGTTGTCACTTTCCTTGTGCACGCCTTCTTGCATGCACGAGTGTTGTGTTTTCCTCCAACTGTTATTTCAGTTTCTGCACACATTCTTTCTCCACGATCATCCTTCTTTCCACTTCGGCTTGCTGCCAATAGGCCCCCAACACTGACATGTGGCTCATCCCAAGCCACCTAATCCTTCTAAGCTTCCTCGATCTCCTTGGTGATCGTTTGGAACTTTTCCTTGAGCTATGTTGTTTGTGTCAGTGCCTACGCGGTCTTATCCTTGATTATGTCCACTACTTGGACTGCCACTTTGGTGCTCAACAATCATGCACATTCTGCCTAGGCCTGTGATATATGTGTCTTAGCTTCCTCTGCCTATGCCAATACTTCTGCTACGTTTTCCTTTAATAGATCCATTTGATCCTGACGCTCCTGTTTCTGGGTTTGCATAGAGATTAGCTCTACCTGCAATTTATTAATCTCCTACATCCCTTTGACACGTTATGGGATTGGTATGGTATTTTGCTTCTGATTGAGCTCTTGGATCACTGCATTGATCCTTTCCTCTTCCTTTTCCCACCGTTGGACATGTGTATCTTCCTCCAACCTTGTCCAAAGTTGCGGTTCTTTATCAAACAAGTTTGTTGTTGTGCTAACTTGCTGCTCTATCTCTTGCATATGCATTGTTGCTTCCTGCTTCCTTTTCTCCTTTACTGTCAGTGGAGGGGTAGGTATGAGATGTTCTCGGAGATTCTCGATCTCCTTCTAATATTTCTTGATGGCCTGTGCAATCTGATCAATATTTTCTACTACTGGAAGTTTTTTCCCTTGCGCGGTGTTTGGAAGTTTCTCAAAAATTCCTCCGACTTGTCATTCCAGTTCATTCTTGCATTCTTTTTCTTCCTGAGTTTTGAACTTGGCCTGCTCACAAAAATTTTCTAGCACCTCTTGCTTCTTTGTTGCTTGTTGTAATTCGACTAAGTTTGTATGTGCGCGATACTGTACCTCATGGTCGACGCTAACCTGCAACTTGTGTAGTTCCCTTGATGGCATCTATGTCAAGACCAATTGGATGTGGTTTAAATCCTTCAAGGGTGTCTGCCCCACACGATTTCATCCATGCGCAACATGCTAGGTGTGATTTAGACTATTGCGTTTTCATGTGGTAATGAGTGGAATGGATCTCGTTCTTCTAACTCCACTCTTTCGTCGGTCTGTGGTGTTGATGGCTCTATGCTCCTACTACTGCTTGTTATTTGTACCTCCCTAAATTTCTTAAGGAACTGTCCCATTTATGCCAACTCTTTTTGTAGTTTGTCCCTGTGATGTGCTGCATGGTTGAAGTTCTCAGCTAAACAATCCTAGACCATTCGAGCGATCATGTCCCCATCGTCCTCCATAATCATGTATTCTAGTGGTGCTCATTGTGCCTTTAAATTATTGTGCGCGCCTCCTACCTTCATGGCTGGTCTCTTATTTCCCCTTGGTTCTTGTGTGTTGGGATTTGAGGTGGTCTCATGTGCTCCCTCTATTCGTTTATGTTGTTCCTTGGTCGGCTATGTGTTCTCCTTCTTCCCCTTATGGTTTCCTATATTCTTTGGTCCTTCGTCTGTCTATGTTGGCTTTCCTTGGCCTGTTCTTGGTTGCTTCGGAACTTGGATTTCTATAGGCTGTGTTTCCCCCTGCTCTGCCTCTCCTTCCGTTGTTCTTTCTGGCACTTCCCAAGTGATGGCTGGAATATTCCATTCGTCGGGACATTCGCTGATGACCATATCGATATCACCCTCTGTAATGCAGTATCACATATGTAGCCATTGTTTACCCGGATCATGCATTGCTTATATCCACATTACTTGTCATGTGGCCTAGAAAGTGGTGATGTCCGCATATCGCACGACAACCTCGGGTGTTATTTTCCATGATCGGTTGATGGCTTCTTGTATGTCTCATAGGCATGCTTCAAATTTGATCCCATTCTCTCTCTTGTTCTTGGAGTTCGGCCCTACTTTCAGCAATTGATACCTCTCTCCCGCTGGTTGTGGTCTGGTACAAAAAACTACATAGCTCGGTTCTCTCCATCCCTTGAAGGCTATTAAATTAATCAACCATGAGTAGTGGAACTATGTACCTAGCTCCTACGCATCCTTGTAGTCCTCTAGGAATAAGTTCAGTAAGTATGGTACCCAACTCATTGAGGTGCCTTCTGCGCACTGGGTTGCAACTGTAATGACTCAAAGTGGTACTTCCTCCCTGTGGTATTTTCTTAGAAACTTGCAGGCTAATATTTTTGTGCCCAATTGTGTGGCTACATTGTTGATCAATTTGATGATGATGCCTCTCGTCCTTCTAGCAGTGCCATACTTCTTCTTCATTTATTGTTCCAGCGCTTTCTCCTTGGATTTTTCATCCAACACCAACGCGAGATCCATACCCCGAATTGGTAAGAATGTTATTTGTGCAATAAGCTCAAACGTTATGGGGATGGGTTTATCCAGCCATATGTCCCCTCCATGTGTGACTTCTAACAGTTGCTTGACGCATTATTTTTCATTATGGCCTCTTCCAAAATGTGGTAGGTTCAACAAACCTAATATTCATGTTTTCTCCAGCCTAGTTTCCCACTGGTATGGCTAGTTAATCGGTTCTCCAAGATGAGTGGTGCCTATGGCCTATATAAAGACCCTCTGTGAAAGTTCTGAGAACTTTGATTCATCTGCTACATCATGGTCTAAGTATTTGAGCTTCCCGATGTGACCCAGTAGCTCTGGTCCTACCTGTACCCCAGCTGGTATGCGTGGTAGAACAATTTTTGTTACAGGTTTCTTGTGGCATGAACTTCGTATCTGTATCTTGTCCTTCGGCTGCGGTGGTTGGCTCAAAGTTACAACGACTTCCGGTTATCCCTCTGTATTCCATTATGGCCAAGCTGAGACATCGTCTACGGTCTCTCCTACTGGGTGTTCTGAGATGTTTTGTTGAGACTCATCTGGCTCCACTGCGCTGTCAAATTCGGTGTCGTGCCATTACCTTTCGGAGTTGCTTCTATATTCTATGGTTGCACCTCCTTCCATGTTTTTTCTTCCTAGTGCTATCATTCCTGTGCTGCTATGGCTGTATCTACATTGGTGGCCTCCGTTGTTGGTTGTTGGATTTCTTCCAGTATCGGTGTGGGTTGTACTTGTATCCTCTCTGGGGATGGGATTTCGTCGATATTGACGACCTTCGACGGTTGTTGTTCACCTTCTTTGGCCTATCCTCATAACATGTTTTGAACTCTAGTTTGTCTGGTGGTCTGGATCGCTTCTTCTTGCTTGGGTGGTGCCATCGTGGTGAGTATCAAATGGCTTCTATTCTCGAATGGTTTATGTGGTCTCCGTGAACTCTCTTTGTTTTCTTTCGTCTTTTTCATTCTCTAGATTCTCTATCTTCGTGAATAGACTATGGGATCCTGCATCTGTGTGTTGTATGGCTTTCCCATGAAGCCTGTAGAGTACATTTCCTTGGTTATGGGTTAAATGCACCTTAATTGCGGATTCAATGCATCTTCGACGGTTTTGTACTTACCATTACTTTTTTTTGTCCTGTGTTCTATTGGTGTGATTAATGTGTCATCCCATCGGTCCTTGCCTCTCTTTAAGTTCACCTAGTGTCGTCCTGTCATGTTGCTTTTGTTGAATTTATCTTTCCCTCTTGTTTCCCTTTTCATGTAACGATTGTTCTTTCCTTTGCCGAATTCATGTTTCTAACTTCATGTGGCCTTTCTATCTCTGGTGTATTATTCCCTTTCTAGTTTTGTTTCCTTTTTTCTTTTTTTTTTTACTGCGTGGCGGGTGGTCGACTGTACTTGTACAACTTCAGTTGGCTCCCATTGATCATTTTCTAAGTTTTGCGCCTGCTAAATCTCTTAACTGTACAATGCCTTTGTCTGTGATAGATATTACTTTGTGTTCACCCTTGACCAAGTTTTGAGGAACACTTGGTGATATTTGACCATTTTTGGGACTTCGACAACCTGTCAAAGATGGAGTGCAAGGTGAAGCGAAGATCGTGGAATCTAGACCCCTTTTTTTGGTCCTTTTTGGGTTTTGGGGGATAATGTAATGAGACCGGGATGTTGGCCCATGGGTTTTCCCATGTTTAGGCCCCTTTTGTAATGTATAAGTAGAATTCTAGGCTATGTAAGAAGGGACCTTTTTTAGGACACTTGAGAAGTGGCTTATTGCTAAGAGTTGATCTGTGTGATATACTTGCAGAGCTGAGTGCAAGTATTATAAGTTCTGAGTGCATGGATTGTAAGAAGGTTTTATGCTTAGAGCTACTCGGGGAAGGAGGATCTAGCGAGATGCGCAGATCTCTTGTCCTGCGCGGAGTAGGTTTTGAGGCTTTATGATTGTAACTGATTGGCTAGCAATAATAGAGAAGAAGAGTTGGTGGATGTAGCCCCGGGGTGGGGGTGAACCATGTAAATCTGTGTGTCATGCTTTGTGCTGTTACTTACATGTGTTTTCCCTCTCTTGCTAATTTCTATGACATGTTTAGATAGATTTACGTATGCTTTGTGCGTATTAGATGTGTATAGATGAGAGATTTGATGTGCATGAAGTTTCTTAGTGCTTGGTTTACCAGATCTGGTATGTTGTATGCTGCTAAGTGATGAATCATCTTAGATCTAAGTATATACTGCAATGTTATGTGTTATCTGTGGAGTGAGATAAGGGTTAATTCGAGGTGAACTATTGATACTAAGTGCTTTGTTAAGTGTGTAATCACATATCTATATCCCAGCTAAGGTTGTAGACACCTGAGTCCTGGAACCACCCCTGCCTCTACCTCGGGTGAGAATTCATCTGCTTCACAGTTGTTGCCGAAAGGGCCGGTAGTTAGGGTTTTTTTGGTGCACTGTTGTAGCGTTGAACCCTGGGTTTGCCTCTGTGCCAACAAATGGTTCTGTTGCCAGGACCTGAAACTGTGATTGTTGGGAACTGAGGAAGAAGAAGCTTTGTGCAAAGATTTGTCCTGAACTTGTGGAAACTCTGTGCGTAGGTCTGTCGCTCTAATGCATAGTAATCTACTCAACCTATGAAGCTTTGTGCTAAAGAAAAGAAGCCAGATTTAGAGAAAAGAGGTAATATCTGTAATCTTTGTGCTCTGATAAAGGTAAGAATAGTGAAAGGTTTTAGATCTGGAAGCTTTGTGCTCAATAAGTGGAATTTTTTTTTTCTGAAGCATGAATTTAGGTATTCTTGATAGATTTTGTCCTAGCTTGAAAACTAGGGCATTGTTAGATGAAAGAACGTTTGATATGAATAGATCTGATAAGAGTAATGAAAGATATGTTATACCTATGCATAGACAAAATTTTTGGACTAACGAGTGGATGCAGGATCCTAGAAAGAAATTTTTGCAGGCTAGCCATTATGATCCTAGTGCGCAGTACAGGAAAAGTTGGGGATCATTGAAGAGAAAGAGAGGATTAAATATTTGTTATAGTTGTGGAATACCAAGACATCTTGCTAAGGAATGCCCTGGGAGAAAACCTAGTTGCCTCTGTTGTAAGGCTATGGACCATGAAGTACTAGATTTCCCTAGAATGATTGCTAGACTTGAAAAGCTGAATATGGAGCAAGAAAACCACGAAGGAGATCAAGAGACTAATATTATAGAAGAACCCTAGAAAGAATCAAAGATTATGTTACTGAAAATGAAAGAAACC
This sequence comes from Picea sitchensis, assembly GCA_010110895.2. Lineage (NCBI taxonomy): Eukaryota > Viridiplantae > Streptophyta > Pinopsida > Pinales > Pinaceae > Picea > Picea sitchensis. The sequence continues at coordinate 11,728 of SNQJ01S0222096.1, forward strand.
TTGAATGAACATAAATATGCCATTTTGTCAGAGATCTTCAAAGAAAAGGAGAAAGACGAAGTAAGAATAGGAAACTTTGACATTGACTATGCTCTGTATGAGGAAACAAAGATGAACATTATGACAGAAAGCACTTGGGAAACCCTAGCAAGGCCTGCTATGGTTCCTTCACCAGGAAAAATAGGGTTGTTTAAAGGAAAAATGGTAACCCTATGTGGCAGGATTACCCAGATAGCTATGAGTGCCCATGGAGCTTCGACAGAGGAAGAATTCAAAGTTATTAAATTTATTGAGGACCGTGCCCCATTTATAGCTTTGTTAGGCAAGATATGGATTGAAAAAGACCAGATCCGAAGAAAAGAAGAAAAGGAAGCCCTAGAACAGAAGAAGCAAGAACTCATGGAATTTATGACTAGAAGGATCTCCTACTTGATGGAAGAAAAAGAGAACAGATCTAAGCTATTGGACACCAAGGAATTGGACATCGAAGCTATAAGAGAAATAGAGGAACCACAGAAGACTGAAATACCTAATCCATATGTTGAAGGAGTATTACCCTTGGATCTGAAGAAAGAATATCAGCAGTGCGAAGTGACTATGTCGAGAGAAGATAGGAATCATAACGGGAAAAGACAGACCGAGTTGAAGAGTATCAGGAAGAAGGCTAGAAAATTGAGTAAGAAAAAAGTGAAGATTGAAAAGTTACAAGAGATCCCAGGTGGAACACTGCAGAAGTAAAAATCACAGGAATT
>SNQJ01S0222098.1:3124-18106 GCA_010110895.2 Picea sitchensis
GACTCAGAATGGAGAGGGTGAACCTGGCCTTTTCAGAAATGAACACAGGCTTCTCAGCTTTCAGAACAGAGGATATACATAGTTTTTTTAGAGCCAAACATAGGCTTTTCGGCTCACAGGGAATCATGAGGATTCTTTGCAAAGCTCGGGTCGGTCGTACTGCTCAGAGCTCCATACACGCTCAAGCAGTCGGGTGGAATGGGCGAGGAACCCCTGTCACGGCTCATCTTGGCCATTTTATTCGCATGCACTAGGGTTGACACTTGTCACCCATGGGACTCCATGCGTTCCATCAGTATGCATTCCTTCCCATTTGGCAGTCCCTCATCCTTCCCCAAGAACTTAGGATAAAACATCACATTCAACATAATTCACGTGGCTTTTTGGAATAATAATAAAATATTATTCTCAAGGCTTAAGCCCCTAGGCTTAGCCCTTAGGCTCAACACTTAGCCCCTTTTTCCCACCTTCCATCCCCTAATTCCTTGCCCACTCTGTGGAAGCTTAGTTCCCTATCACTCATTCATCGTGGTCGGTCTACACGCGGTGGTATTTATATTTTATTAATGTGATGCATACATACAAGTACAAAATCATGCCCTTGGCCTCCAACCCTTAGGCTCTTTGGCCTAACAATCACATAAGCCCACCAACTTATACAAACTTGGCTCACCAGCCTATAACACATATTTACAATTCATTTCATACATCAGATTTACAACTAGGCTCGGCCTTGGGGACATTACACACCCCACCCCAAGCGAGGGTGTTTACACTGCCGTCTCATTCAGGGACATAGTCAACATCCCCTCTTCCATCAAGAAAACCTTTATCCACAGGGGGATTTCTCTCAACAGTCTTCCCCTTGCGTCTTTCTTGAAATCCACTTATGCTCATGAGAAAGATTGGTGATTCTCAGCTACAAACTCAATAATGTATCCTTCTAATGTGGTATTTGTTAGCGCCAAATTTTTTCTTTCCATTTAGATTCAGTTTTGAGTCAAGTTATGATCCATGCACCCAAACAATTGAAGTCAGGTACATACCACCGTGAGGCTAAAGTCAACAAATGGTCGGTTGGCCCTTGGAAGTGGGAAAGGGTGTCAGAGTCGAAAAATTATATACGTGGTACGGGCATGTCTTTTCCCAAAGGGTTGAATCCCATTAAGAAGCCAACTTCTACGTACACCGGTTGAGTCAAGTGGTTAAAAAAGGTCCCGTTGGAAAGTGCCATAGTTGATCAGTTCATCATGAAGGTCGAGGGAATGAAAAATTGTAGTGTTCATATTATATATGCACAACAAACCGTATCACCTGCATTCCACACGCGGGGATTTTCCATGAACAACCTGAAGTTCAACTTGAAAGATCTCGTCGCCATAAATTCATTGGTTTCTAGCATGTTTTCCTCTCTTGGATGATTCTTTATAAGTATCAAATGCTCAACATGCCCTCCAGTTGCAGAACCAAGCCTAATCTCTTTTCGTAGTTTCCCTTTGTCAATCCAGCTGGTTCATAACCGCTCCCCGGTGCATTCGTTCAAAACGTTGCACGCAGAGTATACCTTGGTTGCGCCATGGCCGTTTCTTAGAGCACAGGAAAGGGCACGCGGAGCAGTAGAACTATGAGGTCCGAATCTCAAAGAGATTGGAATTCTTTCTCTCCTATGGTGACCATTCCCAAAGACGTGGAAGAAACCATTCTTTCACTCACATAAGATACCAGATCAAGTCGTGGAACGGCCAAAACAAAGAAATTCATACAGAAGGGGGAGATGGCAAGAGCCTCCTCCTCCAAACAGTAGTCGTCTTGGAGGAGGGGTAGACCGAGAAAGAACAAGGAAGTCTGAGAAAGAACAAGGAGATCACAAAGGCTAAAATTCTAGAAGGATCGTGCATTGGATTGGTAGCTGGAGGACTACTCAGACACGTCACACAGCTAGAAATTGTCGGGAAATTGAGCTGTGAATGTGGGATCAGAACAAGGAAAGTAGACGCCACGACAACGAATGAGGAAGAACCATCTCAGTAGCTGAAGCAAGAAAAAATGGCTATTATCAAGCTTTATCAGAAGAACAGGGAATTAAAGCGACAACTAGCGACAAAGATCGCGGAAGCATCGATTGCACAGAGTTGCAGAGGGAACCTGGCGTGGCTGAAAAGGAAACTCAAAGAGGTTTAGAACGTTATTATCTAGCTGCGAGAGGCATAAAGGCTGGCAGAAGAAAGGCACATGGAGCATCCGAGGGAATGCGGAGTGGCCAAGCAGGAAATCTGCGTGGCTCTTGCTAGCGCAGAAAAAGAGAAAGTTTAATGGGCGACATTCTTCTTCACAGTAGTTTTGAGTGATACGCATCCTCTGAAGCATATTACCATTTTGATAATGGGCACTAGAATCGAACAACTATTTTCTACACATAGCTCTCCAGTAAGTAGGCGCATAAAGGAAGATGAAGCCAACATTGCAGACAACAAGTTTTTGATAGACACCTGTTCTCTAGGATACCCTATCAAGAGATACAATGACACATTTTTCCCTACATCTGATTCTGACTGACGATTAGACCCCATGGCGAACCTGAAGGCAGTCGTTAGCAGACAGGCATGATTGTTTCCTACTTTTATATAGTGCCATACGAAGAGTCTCTGGTGCATGTGGCGCGATTTTTCCTAGTTTAGGGTTAGTAGTTAAAAAGCAGGGCAACCCAAGTGGCACACTTGCTTATATATTTCATATTTTCGATGTAAGCCAGGTTGGTTGGCAATTTTGAGAAAACAACTGCTATTATACGAAATTCAAGTTTTGACCAAAATTTAATGCAAAGGTCCTGTGATTTGATGAAAATATTCTAGTTGTGATAGTCGGATGTATTGTGTCTCTTTCTTTGCATATGTGTTTCCTGTTACCTTTTATTTCATATCTCATACCATCTATTTCGGAGCAAATTTTTGAACCTGTGGACTCGTTGTACAACGCCCCTTGTTCCCGCCACTTAGACAAAACATTTTCCTCTCAAGCCAAATCTGAATTCGTCCACAACGACGCTCTTGAGTTACTTCTTGTGTTTTTATTCTGCCACACTTTACCGTTTACACTGAAAGTTGTTGCTCGCCTAGCCTTTTCCTCTAGAATCCAGTCACTGAGTCATTTGTTTTGTTTCTTCCTCAGATCGACCCCATCGCCCAAGTTTTACTTTTTCGTGCCAATATAACCAGAAACCTTTTTTACCATCAGTGTTAAATCTATCCATTGTTTACAAAGCCATATCCTGGGCGAAGATCGCGCCATTGCTAAGAGATCCCTCTACAGATTCAAAAGGATAGTTTCGGGTCTCAAAGTTGGTTGGAAAATTTACCTTCGTCATCTATTTATCAACCAAATAGATATACAGATTGCTAACAGTATTGACCCAGAAATCAATCGCTCGTGTGACTGGATGATCCTGTCGATGAAGTACTGCAATATTTTATGTATCCCAAGTACAAGTCCTCTTGACTCGTTCTTGAAATTCTAGAGCTTCTTGGAGCCTATCTATCTAGTGGAAAAGTTCTTTTGGGAACTTAACCCAGAATATCTCGTATTGGTCACTCAATATTTTTGAGTAAAAGACTACCCCCCGTGTATCTTAAATATATTTTCCCTTTAGCTACGCTTCTTTCCATACGAAGGCATCATAATTTCTCTCCCACCATTGGTGAATATTAGATCTGTGAATCCGTGGAAGCATTCTCCCTACAGGTTCCCTTTTAACGTGGGTCTTGGCAATGAAACCATTTTGTTGGCGCATAATTGATCAGACTAGGTTCCTTCTCAGGTTACCAACAAAAGGTACCATGTAGTCTAGAGAACTGGAATTTTCATCTCCTTCGAAGAGAAGAAGTCTCACATGAAGCGCAACCAAGACAAAAGGATAGGGAAGGGAAAGGAGAATACTTAGGTGGGTTTACAGAACCTTGAAGATTCATCATGATATTACACAAGGCAGGATAAGTACAAAACAAATCTGAGCTCATACCTGTAGGAATGGAAGCTACTTAGGTTGCGAAAATCATTCATACACAGAAACATCATATGGAAATTATGAAGCATAAAGAAGTACTGTAAAGATACAACGCATAAGCATAAACACATAATGACACAACATATTTCAAAATTTTGGATCCTTCTTTATATATTATCATTAGATATTATCAGATACAACCTCAGAGATACAAAGTAATGCTCTATTACAGACTTCTGGCTCTGGACCCATGTCGCAGAGCTCTATTTACCCAAAACTGTATATAGATTACATTTACAGAAATAAAACCCAACTTATCAACAATAGACAACAACAAGAAGAACAACAACCCAAACCCGAAACCCTTTACAATCTTATACATCTCATATTTATAAGCTGAGTAGGGTCTTCTGGCTCTGGGCTCACATGCTTTCTTGTTCTATTACAACTTCTTTTTCCTTGCTCACGTTGCCATGTCCTTTTCACAATTGATTTCTGTTACTTTTCCTCGCTTCATTGTCTAGATTCTTCTGTAGCTTGTGCAACTCTTGAAAAACTGAAATTGGGACTGTAGTACTTCTTTCATATCTTCTAATCCAAAAACGAATGGCCCAACACATATCCTCTCCTTGACATATCCCCGCATCCCTCCAGATGCTCCCCTAGCTTCCTTACCACCTAATCAATTGGATCAAGTCCCTCATCTAAGCCAAAAATACAACTTGAGGTGTAAAAATAAAGGTATTTCCTCCTTGGTCCAAGGAATAGACAGGGGTTTAGGGAAATTCAAGGAGTTGGAGAGAAAACCTCCTCAAAGGGGGAGAAAATATCTAATCTCCCTTTCCTATAGGAAACCAAAATCTAAAGTTCTCGCTAATAAGAAATGCTCACTATATTGGGCCCTTTGAACACCTGCCTTAGGGGAAGAGCCCTTGTGATCCTCCTCTCCCTAAATTGTCGAGGATTGGCCAATCCCTCCATGAAATTGGCCCTAAAAAGGTTTGTAGAGGTCCATAAACTCCCTATCATCTTTATTCAAGAAATTATGATGACTCACAACAGAGCAATTAATTATCTTGCTTCCCCCCTTCCAAGATGGGATATTTTAGCCATAGTGATCAAGGATGATGATGGGCACTCCTCACTGGCAAGAGACAATAGTCCCTTCAACTACAAAATTCTTGGGTCGTTAGAGGTTGTATAGGAACAATGTTTCATTGTCTAGAGCCGGATATGATTTTTCTGAGTGTAAACATATATGGGCCATACTAAGAATGAAAGGTTTATTGGGAATCCTTTTTTCAAAATCTATTAGTGAAAGATGGTATTGTTGTGATGGGTAGGGACCTAAATTTCACTAAAATTTAGGGTCTAGTTGCCCACTTAGATCCACTTGCAAAGTTTTTCCTTTCCTAGTTGGAAGAGGTAGGATTTCTAGACATCCAACCCACAAAGCTAATGCCCACTTGGGGGAATCTTAAATCATGGGGTTTTAACAGATGCAACTTTTAGGGTCCAACAATGGGTCTATTTTAGAGTCAACTTTAGTCAACCATCATCAACCAATGTCAAACCATGTCGCTAGTAGTTAATAAAAGTCAACCACATACCATAATCAACCATTTTTAACCAATGTCAAACCACAAATAACCATGCTCAACCAAGGTCCACCATGGTCAACTACTCTCACCCATTGTTAACAAAAATGTAATTACAGTTAATGAAAGTTAGTCATAGCTTACCATAGTCAACCAAAGTCAACAATACTAAACCATAGTTAACCAAAGTCAACCATTTTCAACTAACTTTCACCATATCCAACTAAATTCAATCATATTCAACCATTCTTAACCATAGTCCATGACCATAATAATCCATTGTCCACCTAAATCAACCATATTCAACTATAATCAATGAAATTCAACCACACAAACCCTTATTCAACCAAAGCCAAGCATAATAATTTTAACTAAAAGTCAACCATAATCAATTGTAGTCACCCATAATCCATTCAAGTTAAACTCTATCATAATCAATTGAATCAAAATCAACCATAGTTACTTTACAATAATTTTGACTCAAAATCAACCATACTCAATTTTTAGTCATAGTCACCCATACTCCATTCATGTTAGACTGAATGATAATCAATTGAATCGAAATCAACCACACTTACTTTGAGTGAGAGTCAATAATATTAATTCTTTATTATTGGCAATATTAATATTAGTGTTTATTAAATTTATACTTTATAATATTAATATTGTTTTTTATTAGTAAGATTACTTTTTAATATTATTATTATTTTTTAATATCATATTTGTTTAATATTATTGAAATTAAATTTTTTAATAATAATAATAATATTTTAATATTATTACAATAGGAAAAATAATATTACTGTTTATAGTGATGTTTGCAATTATTATTATTATTAAAATGATTCTTATTATAAATTTAATAATAAAGTAGGTTTGGTTGGATTTTTTTGTTAATCACAAACCATAAAAAGTTGAAAAATTATAACATTTAGTGTTATCATTAATTTAAAAAGTTGGAGAATGACACTAATGAAAGTATATTAACCACCTTTAATACATCTATGCAAGAAATTACTACTAATAATAAATAGTTACTTTCGTAGATGTGTATAAGTAGCAAATACATAATGAAAGGTAGTAGATATATTTTTTCAACTTTTTCATATTTATCATGTTCAAAATTTGGGAAAAAAATCTTTATCAAAATTTTAGATTGAAGGATAAAAGTATTGTAAATAACACAACCCTTTTTGTAAGAAACAACAAGCTAGGGTTTGATAGTTGTAAACACAGCGGAGCACAACATGGTTAGCAAAGGGGTGGTAATGGAACCCCCTCATACAAGCAGGTAGTGGTGGACATGGGTAAAGGCCCATGTGACGACGGTTTCAAGGAACCAATGACGAGCGCATCAAGAACAGGACTGAAAAAGAATTAGGAAAGCAACCAGGGAAAAACGGATCGCATGGGGGAAGAAGCTAGATAAACCCAGAATGATGCACAAGAACTAGCAAACCCTAATGGGGTAGAAGGGTGCAACCCATGTAAACGTAAGACAACATTGATACCCAAGGTGATACTGGAAGATCCACAAACACAACTCTACCAGGACCAGATTAAGACGCATGCACTCATTTGCAAGTTCATGGGCTTGTGGCCCACAGAGGGAACATTGTGCAACCAGATAAAATACCAATGGAAGCAAAGCGGGGAAGTGGAACTCCACCTGGGGTTGAAAGGCTTCTTTACAATAGTATTCATGAACTTGGAGGACAGGGATAAAGTCTTTGAGGGGGGGAAATACTTCCATGCCTCAATAGCCCTGTACATGCCCCCATGGAAGGAAAACTTCTCCCCAAAGAAAGAAACCTTCAAGAATGTATTTTTCTTGTTGAGGCTTTACTCTCTGCCGCTAGACTATTGGCTACCCTCCACCTTCAAAGCAATCGGGAAAAAACTTGGAAAATATGTGAAGACATCGAAAGCAACCCTAAAAGGGAGATATATCTCCTACACGAGGATTTGCATAGAGATGGATGTCTCGGGGGCACTTCGAGAAGCCATAAGCCTAGAATTCAGGGATGAGGAATGGATACAAAGCATCAACTACAAGCATATCCCATTCAGATGTAGAAGATGCCATGAAAATGGACACCTATTTAGAGAATTCCCTCTCAATAAAAAACAAAAAGAGGAAAACACCAAAATACAACAATATGAGGATGGGTTTATCAAGCGAACCGTAGAAACAAAGCAAACAAGAAACCAAGTAAAGCCCCAATGGGAAGCAATCTGGAAGCCAGGACTCGAACGGAAGGGCGGGACAAAAACAACAAAGGGGAAGAAGGAGGAAAGGAAAAGGAAAAAGCCAAAGAAGCTAAGGAACAAGCCACAAATGAGAACACAAATAGTCCAAGAAATAAGATGGAACAGGGGGGTAGCGCAACTCCTATGGACGGAGAAACCAGAGATGCCAACACCCCCATGCAGGAAGCAGACGGAGATGCAGAAATGACACCAAGTGAGGTAGGTACAGAAGATCCTGATCTCAGAGATATTGTGGAAAGGGAAGGAATAGATCTCTCGAACATAATGGAGCAATGGAAAAGGTAGGGTGTAGACAATGTACGAGTGGAGCAACTAGATCATATCCAATACCTATTCCTCCTAAGGGAGGAAGAAAAATCTAGAGGGCTTAAGTGCACACACGGGGAGATAGGACACCTAGGAATCAAAGAAGGCAAGGGAAAACCCCAGCTCTCACCCAAGCAAACAAGAAGGAAGAAAGGTAGGAAATCAAACAGTGTAGCCTTACAGGAACTAGGAGCTCTGCTGATAAACTCAGGTAAGATAAAAAATCTCGTTCCCAAATCCCCCCCACATGTTTAAATGAATACCATATCATGGAATATTAGAGGCCTAAACATCCCATGAAAGAAAAGAATCCTTAAAAAAAAACTGAGGAAGGAACAACTAGACCTTTGTTTCATCCAAGAGACTAAATGTATTGTAGACAAAATGGAAACAATCATCAAACAATAGTGGAGCAAGTACAATACGTTGGTTGTCGAAGGACAATAGATAGCAGGGGGTATTCTCAATTTGTGGAACCAACAAGTGATGAATCTACTAGCAGCTGAAGCCACCATACACACACTTTCGGTTAACATGCAAATCATAGGCAACATGGAGGCGATTCTATGAATTAATGTGTATGGTCCCCAGATGTTGGAAGAAAAGAGAAGAATGCTCCTAGACCTAGAAAACCTAAAAGCCCATTCCAACAACCTCCACTGGATCTTGGACGGGGACTTCAACATCATCCCAACACTTGCAGGAAAAAAAGGAGGCACCAGGAGATTGGATAGAGATGCAGAAGAATTTTTATCTTTCATTGACACAATGGAGATGGTGGAAATCAAAACCAGTAATGGCCAGTTCACATGGAACAACAAATGGATAAAGCAACATCAAATAGTGACGAGGCTAGATAGATTCTTGGTGTCGGAGTCCATCATTCTACATGGTTTGACTTTAGACTGCAACATCCTTCCCTGGGGGGGTTCAAACCATTGTCCAGTCCAATTGGAATCAAACTTCCAAACCACACCGAGGAATAAACCTTTCAGATTTGAGAAATTTTGGATCGAACATCCCACTTTCAAGTAGAACAACAACCAATGGTGGTAGGAGAAACAACCAGAGAAAGGGACAAGGATGTTCAATCTTTATAAGAAACTCAGATACATCAAACATAAACTCAAGGAGTGGAACAAGGAAATCTTTGGAAACATAAACTAAGAAAAATAAAATATTGAGGACAAAATGAGGAAACTCCAGGAAATATGCATAGACGAGGGATATACAGAGGATAGGAAAAAGGATGAGATCCAAATGACCCAGGAATGGGAAGGAATATGCCAGCAGGAAGAGACTCTATTGTGCCAAAAGTCCAGAATCAGGTGGCTAAATGAAGGAGAGCGGAATACAAAGTTTTTTCATAGAACAACCATTGCAAGAAGAACCCACAAAAAAATCTTGAAAATTCAGGATCAGGATGGGATCGAGAGAGAGTCCCACAAGGAGATTGAAAACATATTGGTAAACCACTTTTAGGGGATAGCCTAGGAACCCAACCAAGACCAAACAGAGGCCATACAAAGGATAACTCAGTACATCCCCAGGTTAGTTACCACGGAACAAAATATCAACATAAACAAACCCATCGCTAAGGAGGAAATTGACCAAGTGGTCCAGGAGATGCACAATGGAAAGGCCCCAGGTCCAGATGGTTTCACGGTGGAATTCTTCAAAGTCTGCTGGGAATTGGTCAAACATGATGTTTATGGGGTGGTGGAAGACTTCAGATGCTCAACATCCATTCTGAAAGCGCTAAATGGCACAATGATTACTTTAATCCCCAAAGTAAATGAAGCAAGGACCCCAAACCGCTATCGACCCATAGCTTTATGCAATGTGGTCTACAAGATAATCTCCAAAGTCATAGCCAATAGACTTAAACCTCTCCTACCCACATTGATTTCACCGGAACAAACGTGTTTTGTAGAAGGGAGACAAATTGTGGACAACATCATCCATTCCCATGAGATGATGCACACACTGAGACTCCAGAGGAGAGGGGGGATGATAATCCAACTTGACCTAGAAAAGGCTTATGACAAAATTAGCTGGCACTATATGGCCAAGACTTTGGAAGCTTTTGGCTTTGCGCAACACTCGATCAACTAGATTGTTAGCCTAGTCTCAACGACAAGTTACTCGCTTTTAATCAATGGAGACCCAGCCAAACCCTTCTAGCCTTCACGAGGCATCAGAGAAGGAGACCCACTATCACCTTTCCTGTTCATTTTGATGATGGAAGGACTCAGTAGAAGCATAAAAAGTGCAACTACATCAGGAGAAATAACAAGCATCAAACCTTTTGAAAACTGCCCTACCTCCACGAACCAACAGTTCCTTGATGACACCTTACTCCATGGCACACCCATGGTCAAGGAAGCGAAAGCCTGTAAAAGAATATTAGAAGAGTTTGAGGAAGCCTCAGGCACGGAAATCAATCACTCCAAATCCATGATCTATTTCTTCAATACCAACCCAACAATTCAAAGAAACCAGGCAAATATTTTGGGGTTTGAATGCAAAATGCTCCCAACGAAATACTTGGGAATCCCCTTGACGGACAGAGCATGCAAAATGGAAACATGGGAAGGAGTGATAAAAAAACTACAGGAGAGGGTGAACAGCTGGATTTACAGATCCCTCAACCTAGTGGGGAGACTTATCCTAACCAAAGCGGTTATGCAAGCAATTCCGACCTATATGATGTCAGTGTTTCCCACTCCCAAAGGAATTCTACAAAAAATAAGAGCCATCCAAAGGGAATTACTATGGCGAGGACTGGAAAGCAAGAAAAAATGGGCCCTTATGGCCTAGGAGAAAGTTTGCAAACCCAAACGAAAAGGAGTTGTGGGGTTACAAGACCCACATGTAACAAACGAAGCCTATGGGGCGAAACTCTAGTGGAGATGGATAAAAAAAATTCAACACCGCGGGCAACCCTCTGAAAGGCCAAGTATGCCCCGGACATCAATGACCATGATCGAATTCACTTTATGGGCATAAGGGAGGGATCAACCATATGGAATCTAGCCTGGCGCAACAAAACCTGGATCCAAAACACAGCTTCTGGGAAGTGAGGAATGGTAAAACAACCAGATTCCGGGAGGACGCATGGTAACAGGAACCCAAAATGGAAAATCCAGACACGGAGGAACTCCAACAACAGATGACCGTGCAAGGCAAAATCAAAATCCATGACTACTGGAAACAAGAAAATGACCGCGACAGATGGAGGATCTAAGACAAACTCAATCCACAAAACAAAGATCAGATCGCGGTAATAGTGAATGAGGTGGAGGAGGAATTGGGGAAAAGGAAAATTGTATTCTTAGAAGAAGATGACCAACTAAGACGGGGCAGGAAAAATGGTGGGGAATTCAACTTAAAATAAGCTCAGAATTACATCACATACTGGGACCAAGAAGATCCGACGCAACAATGGGGAAAGATTTAGGACAACCCCCAATGGACAAAAATCAAAATATTCAAATTGCTAGTACTTCAAAACTGAATTCTAACCTGGGAAAACCTAAGGAAAAGGGGTTTCATAGGCCAATCACAATGCCACCTCTTTCAAGCCAAGGAAGAAACAACGAATCACCTCCTCGATGAATGTAATTACACAACAAAGATATGGGATTGGGCGACAAGCATCTTTCGCCAGTCCAATAGGACCCGAGGTTACATCAACGTAACCATCAATAAATGGAATGAGAGTTACAAAAAAAATGAAATGGTGAACCTCTACTGGAATCTCATGCCAAGGATGATCATATGGGAAATATGGAAAGAAAGGAACCGATGCATCTTCAAGAACAAAATCCTTTCGGAATAGAAACTCAAGGAAGCAATAATCTCACAAATACAAGAAACGATGCAGAGTCACAACTGCCAGACTGAAAAAGAGAAACTCACATGCCAGGACTCTCGAATCCTGGAAATGTTTCACCTAAAAGACGGGCACAACAACACACGGGTAGGGCGGCCACCGCAAATCCAATCAGGAGAGTGCAACTGGACACCACCTCCGGCCGGGTTCCTCAAGTTAAATTTTGATGGGGTGCAAAAAGGAAACCCATGAATGACAGGGATGGGAGGGGTGATCAGAGATAGTGGTGGAAACATAATCCGATTGTACGCTGGGAGTATGGGAAACTCAACCAACAAAGCAACAAAATTTTGAGCTCTGGAGCTCGGTCTCGAAATTCTAAGCCACGAAAGGATGACCAACACTATCATGGAAGGTGAATCCAAAATGGTCATTAACATGGTGAAGAGACTCCAAAATGGTACCAGAGTGGGCAAAGTAAAGAGACATTGGCACTTGGCACAGTCCCTACAAAAATTGCAAGTGCATCTGCAAACGATTAACACAGTGGAGTTACGCTCGGTACACAGGTCAGCAAATGGTCTGGTGGACAAAATTGCCAATGAGGGGATTAGTAAGGAAGGACCGGAACTAGATACTACCTGGAACAACATCCTAGAAGGACAATTCAGAATAAACTGCCTCCAACCAGCAACAAAAGATCATGGCAACAACTCAAGCGAGGAAGGTCACATCTAGGATGGTAGCGGAAGGCCCAACATAAGTCACAGGAGACCCATGCAGGATATGACTGCCCAACACTCGCCCACCAATCACAATGTAGGATCAAATTATACAACAGGCATGGGTACGACAATAAGGTCGTGTCAATAGTAAGTTTTACAGGGAAAGACTGTGGGAAAGTTTCAACGGCAAACAACAGACATCGAATGATGTAAGGAAAGATGGATTGACATGGACCAATATCGACCCACCACACCAAAGACTAGGTACGGGGAGTTTCTCTGTAGGATATCAAGCGAGCAGGGGCAAGGGCCTGTACAGGGATAATGGTGGAGTCATCATGAGCATATGTACCGTGATGAGGAAAAATGATGGGAAGGTTCACCTCTACAGGAAGACCATGATTGGAAGGACGAGCCCGCAACAGGGAAATTTCAATAAGAGAAGAAACAACAGAAATAGATGTAAACAGAAGAGTGCAAGTGCAGGAGCCACCACAGACACAAGGGTAGGAAATAGGTTGAGAATCCAGCAAAGGAGAAGCCATAGGCCAAACGAGATGGTGCGAATGAAGCGAACACACAACAAAAGAAACCCCCTAGGGAAGGGAAATCAGAACAATCCCCGATGGGTTTCAAGGATGGAGCAGGCGGCCAAAGATGCAGAGGGCACCTTTCATACCCTGGTTGCACTAAAAGGAAAGGCGACCATTACCCGTTTGGAAAAGAAAATCGCAGCAAATCGCAAGGGAAAAACATGGGATGCTCTAACTCAGGAAATAGACTGGGTAATTGACCCAGGAGCCACACAACCCAGGGAAATGCTCTACCACAAAACGATGGAGATGGCCTGGCAAGCAAAGATGTTGATTCGAAAAGTGAGCTCGGAAAGGGAGGACACCAGACAAGAGAACAACAAGGAACACACCAAACTACTAAACGATATCCTAAGATGCCTCAGTAGTTTGGAAACCATTACCAAACTGCTAATTGAGGTCGAGAAGGACCAGAAAGCCAAGATGGAGTGGTTGGCAACTCAATTCCCCCTCTACATGCACTACGTCCATCACATGGACATCACACCAGCCGACGGGACCGGAGCACCAACACACATTAGAAAGACTCGCACAGTCTCCCAAAAGGAGGAGAACAAGGGCCAGGCTGATGAAGGAAAGAAACATATCATTATTCTGGACTAGTGTTTGGTTAGTCTATTGGAAAGTCAATCGGGTCAGTGCTGTGTTTGTTTAGTCTCTGTGTTTCTTTTTCATGTCTGTTATGATTATCTTGTCAAAAACTGGATATGGTAGCACTGGGCTGGTTTCCCATGGTGGCAATCCAGTCATACCCCTTGCCTTTTTCAGAAAGCGCAACTTGGGAACCTCTGGCCTGGTTTCATTTTTAGCATACTAGGGAGTTCCCCTTTTTTGTACCATAACTCTCTTTTAGTAATACAGACTCTTAAACTCACTTTAAAAACAAAAATAGATTGAAGAAATTATTATTTTTAATGTAGAAATAAATACATCTACAACAATTGAATTTAATGTTCAATATTTCTAATTCCATTAATTCAAAAAGATTCATGTTTTCAGTTCAAAAATACCAATTCACTTTCACTTTAGACTATTTAATTTTATTTTTTATATAACCATTTTCTAAATATTCCAAAAAAAAAATTAAATATAATTTTTTTTACACTAAAATATTAAAATTAATTTATATTCTAAAAATGCAGCCCTTTATTATTATTATTTTTTTTTTTAAATATTAGTAAAACTATCTAATCTACTAATTAAATTTGTTTATTTAAGATTAACATGTTTTTATTTACCATAAAAATAAAAAAAATCTATATTAAAATATTATATATATATAACAAGTTCACTCCTAATCAATTCATGTTTTTTCATAATTTAATCCGAACAGTCTTTGACATTTATTGGTTAAAAAAAAAAAGGAAAAAGGAAAAATTCTTCATTACCTCTTAAAAAGGAGAGTTGTGTTAATGGTTAAACTAGAAGTATGCACTACATTATTTTGTTTGTCACGTGATGGGTTCAAACCTTGTTTATGCCTTCAAAATTTGATTTGGAAGAATTGAAAGACACTTCCGTTTGCTTAATGAATGACAAGCTTTCATCTTTTCATAATAAGGGTTTTCCTATAGAATTATGGCCCACAAAGAACACTATTTCGATTCATACCACTCAAATATTTGATGCTAAATCACCCTTGTTATTTGACTTT
>SNQJ01S0222099.1:0-14982 GCA_010110895.2 Picea sitchensis
TAGATATTGTAATCATTTCCGAGGACAACACCTTCCATAGTATCCAAATCATGTGGAACGAATACCAAGTATTTGCATGCAATGTTTTGACCGAGCTTCCAACATCTTTAATGCCTATTTGTCTAGCAACCACCTCCAACACTTTCCTGACAAAGCAAAGTTCATTGCAACGATCTTTAATAGTGAAACCAATATCATACTTTTCTTTCTTCTTGGAAGACCACATTGATTTTATATAATGGGATCTTTCATGAGTACTCCTTATCTCGCAGTATGGAGAAAATACCTCATCATAAAGTGAGAGAAAACATTTGACTAGAAGACCTCCCTCAAAATCAATATTATCCAGACGTATCCACAAACAATGACAAAGAGACACTGTGAGCCTAGAGATATAAGAGCCCTTAAAAAATTTAGCAACAACTTAGTGATAGTGCGTAAAAACTTTGTGCAAGCAATGTGAATTGAAGAGGAGCCTGGAAATGATTTTTTGGCTAAGTACTATTGACCAAAATGGTGGTCAACACCAGTATGAGAAACCACCTTTTGACACTGCTTCACAGAGATCAAAGAGACCACAATAGTTGGGACTTCCTTCGGTACCCTATAGAGTTGACCTCCCAAATTAATAATGACACTACGGGGCCTATATTCATAGACAACATGATGCTTCCACATATATGTTTGACCCAAAATAACATCACAAAATTCAAGGGGGGAAACATCACACAATACCTTGTCTTTGAAGGGTTTGATGTCATAGTGCATGAGACATTGTTGACTGATGCGGATGGGTCGTCCCTGGCTGAGCCAACCGATGGTGTATGGATGAGGATGTGGCATCATTGTTAGGGTCAACCTCTTACGAACATTGTTGATATTAGGTTCTTCTATCTATCGCTATCAACAATGAAATGATGGGGGGTCCCCTTCACCCACATATGTGAGTGGAAGAGGCACTCCCCTTCTTCAAGATCCTCTGGCTCCTCTGGCTGGAATTTTGCGGTAGTGGCAGTGACACTGGGTGTTGCGTCAATAAAGTTTTTTACCTTATTTGATTATAAACCATAGTCTGAGTTAACATATGACTCTAAGGCTTTTATCTCAACCAACAGTGATTGTTTGGAGCAACATTCATCAGTGTTGTGACAAGGGATGTTGTGGGATTCACACCACTTTCTAATGTCCTTCTTTGACTTCCTATTTCCTTTCTTTTTTGTTGGCTTGGACTGGTTTTCCTAGGTCTATACATCCTTGCTCTGTCCTTTTCTTTGGAAGTTAGGGCCACCTTTACCATGCTTCTGTTGCAATGGGTTTGCAGAGTTGAAATCCCTCTTATTATTTTACTTCAACTTTTACTCAATATTGATTGCATATCGGCAAGTGGATCCCATTGAGGAGATGTCCAAGAAATCCATATCTATTTGGATGTACATATGTAGGCCACTATGGTACTTCAAGACCAGGTTCCACTCAGAGTCTTTTATACCCATCTTTTTTCCCAAGTTATGGAAGATGTTGGTGTACTCCGGCACAGTATGGTCTCTCTTTTGACCTAAGTTTTCCATATTGTGTATGGTCATCATAGTTTCCAACAAGGTAGCATTTCTCCTTGAGGGAATCAAAAAAATATTCCTAATTGGGTTATGGCCCAAAAATTGCAAACTCATCTCCGGCATGTTTCTCATAGTAAGTTTCCCACCAACATTTGACATGGGGAAGAGACTTAAGGAGCATGAAGGTGATCTTTTCACTGTTTGAAAAACTTTGGATAGAGAAATAACCCTCTAGCAGACTTAACCATTTTTCCAAAGTGTAGACATCCATATGGCCTTCAAATAAAGGAATATCAAAGTTAACTTGTACCTTTAAGGGTGTTTCACCTCTGAAGTGATTTTTGATTGAAGGTGTCACCATCATTGTTGGAAGCCATCGAAGGATATAGGAAAAATTATCCATCATCTCATTCCTCCATTTGTAACACACCCAATCCCTTATCGTATATAAATTTTTCACTTTCCTATATCTTCTCTGAGTTCCTCAAAGAGAGGTGACATTGCCTTCTACTCTCCAAGATCTTTCCAATGACTAGAAGCTCATCCAAAATTGAGTTCTGGTTCGATATTTAAGGCCTTCTAAAGTTTTCAGGGTGTCATTGGGAAATGGCCACCCCCTTCTCCATTTTCCATCCACGTGGCTTCACTTTCATTGTACCATCCAACATGGCACTGTCACAGCCAAGATTGTCATCCTTTGGAAATGACATGGTCATGGAAGAAGGGTTTACAAGGGAAAATCTCTACTAAGTTTTCGTGGGCTTATCTGCACCCAGAACCTCGGTGCTTCTTGTTTTTCCATTTTTTACCTTACCATGTTACCGAAGTTGGAACCTAGTCCTACAGACTTCAACCTTTCCATGTTATTTTGTACAACATTGAATCTTTTGAGAGACCTGAAGTCTCAAAGCCTATCTCTATTCCAGAAGCTATGGTGGAGCTCTGTCCACCTTTGGATCTAATGGTTAATATTTATCCGCACTTAACCAATCGCTTGGACTTGACTAGAGGGGTGGGGTCCCACACCTAATTCATGCCCAATCCCACGATGTCATGTGGAGCCATCCAGAAACGCCACATCACCATGACGCATGTGGGCCCATCCTATCGGAGCTTGACACTACAATAGGGAAACTTTGGCACTTTGGCATGTCGACGCTTCAACACTTTAACCACTTTTCTCTATTTGAAAATCCTCTGGAGTTATGAACCCCAGAGTCCTACCACATGGCTTCGACCCTTTTTGGATATTGCATCTTAGCACTCCAAACACCTGGAGTTTCGAAGTCATGAACTCCCAAGGCAAGTCCCTCTTACGTATGTGGTGTTCTGCACGGGTGTCCCTACTACCATCTTCGACCTGGAAGATACATGGTGGTGATTCCACGTTGACATGTGGTACCCATCTCTCCAACTATATACCATATACGATAAATCAGTAGGACATGTGGCTTAGCCATGTAATGACATGCAGTGGCTCTATCACGGGGTCGGACTCCACCATGTACTTTTTCCATGTCATCTTCTGATGTCACTCTGGCCTTCATTGCTTTGAAAAAACTCCACGCCTTGAATCTTGAATCAACCGAAGTGGGTTTTATCCAGAGAGTCGAATAATGATCGGACGACCCATAATCTTCCTTGGTTTGATCCAATGAAATAAATTTGGCAGAAGACAAGGGTGACGCATGGCCCAATCAACTAGTGACACATGTCAAGGTCTATTAGACGCATAAGTTATGTGAAATTAATGAATCAGGGTGATACGTGACATACCTACTATGGTTCCACGTCACCCTAGGTGACATCAACATGCCACATCACTCTTCCCTTTGACGCTCTGACGATATTCTCATTCACCATGTCGAACCTCCTAGAGTAGGACTTCGCCGAAGTACTTTATGCTATCATTTCACTAGGATCTATATAATGGTCGAGAAGGGTCTCGAAGGATCCTTAGTTCCATCGTTCAGGTTACTTCATGAGTTCGATGTTCAGAGGTTCTAATTGTTTAACACCTTTTCTCTCCCGGAGTAAGTCAAATCCAGACTGACCATGGTCTAGATCCAATGGTCAAAAGAGGGGTCCTAAAGTATCCTCAAATCGACAATCCTCGTCTCTTCATGACTTTTACATTCATGGATTCCAAGCGTTTAACGCCCTTTTTCTCCCAGAGTGGTCAACGCCAGATGACCACGACATAGATCCAACATTCAGGGGAGATCCAAAATATCCTCAGATCTACAACTCACGTTACTTCTCGACCGGAAGTGGATCAGGATTTAACAAGGGAATGAATCCCATGATAACATGTGAATGACCTCCAACTGTTGGTCAACTGTCAAGTTACCATTCTGAGAGGTTTCCTTTGGCACAATTGGATGTGGCAATGTTCATTCACCCCGGAGCTCCGAACTCCCGAAGTCCTAAATAACTTAGCTCCTTTTTTAGTGTAGTGAAGGGTTCCATGGATCTGGTCCTATGGAACTCTGTCAAGCTCCAGAGGCTACACTCATAATTCTTAGAAAATATTTGGTTAAGGCCTTGGGCATGAGCTCGTGGTCTCTTCGTCGAATGGTTTGAAGGAAATGCCTTCCATTCATAGAAATTAAGTTCTAAAACAAGGGAATGCATTTTTGAGGGATCAACGTGACTGAAGCATTCTAGCAAAGTCTACCCTAACTCTTACATTACAAAATCAATCCTTAGGAAAATTCCCTGAAGGATTTTCAAACCATCACAAAAACCACAATATTATTCCTAATTTCATTTGAAGACCCATGTATAATAGTTCTCTTGTAGCTAAGTAGAGACAAACATAAACCATTCAAATGCAGGGGTTCTCAGAAGAACAATAAGAATAACTAATATTAATCGTGCAATGCAAATTTTATTTATAGACATAGACATCCAACCACTCATTTCAATTCTAGTACACAAGTTATATGAAATACTTATCTATTACAGTTGATCATTGACCAACTAACTGTGGTGTTCTCCTTGCCACCCAACAATAAGCTCAGAGGCATTCATTCTTAGCGCTTTGGCCACCCTTGTGCCAAACCATGATATCACTAGGGAACTTTTGTAGCTTCTCCAAGGTTGTTTCTCTATCACAGCCTCTAAGAGGTTTATCATATGCTCCCTCAACATCAAACTCGTGACCTTCTACTCAGGTCATGTTTTCTACAAACTCTCAAAGATCCTTTCTCTTGTTCTCTCTAGCAACTAGAACAACTTAATCTTCTAGTTCTTCCTCTCAACTGGAGATCCCTCACGTGCTCTCTTACTCCTTTTTGGAATAGTATGGTTCCCCTTATTTTTTTGAATCTTTCTTCTCTTGCATGCCCTCTCCTTTTTCCCCAGGGAGGTTTTGGACCTATCTTGTTTCTTCTGACAGAAGGAACTCAGGTCAATTTGGGCTTGCTGGAAAACTGCACTCTGTGGTACTTTGGGCTGATAGTTTTATGTCTCCTTAACTAAACTCTTCATTCTTCCATTCATTGGGGTAGTTGATTGTTCAACCACCAATCCTTCTTTCATTAACTAATTTTTTTTTTCTTTTGGATCAAAATGAGGCTTATTATTTCAAGAAGGAGAATTTGGATCATTTTGACATAATGAACCCTCTATACAGTCTCCTCACTCTTTCCTCTAGTGATATCATGGCTAGTACTTCAAGGATTCACCCCCATAGTCAATTATTGGAAATCTAAACAATAATACATTTACATTGTTCACATGCCATAGTATGGTGATCATAATTAATGATTAATTACAAGCTGGGGGGAAAGGGGGTATTAAAATCCCCTCCCCCTTAAAAGGAACATTGCCCTCAGTGTTCTCTCTCAGTAACACCTCTCATGCCTTTTTTATTCAACTTCTTTAGAAATCTTGATCCTCTTTCTTGGTCATGTCCTTTCCAAATCATTGTCCTTCATCAATTTCCTTCAATAATTTTGGACAACAAGCATATTAATCACAATTTCATGCGAAAATGACTTACTGTTGTTCAAAATTCAAGACAAAAAATTCATAATCTAGCACAATACTTATCTGTACAGTTCGTGGATTTGCATCCACATGGTTGTATTTTTATCTTGGCCCATTTTTTTCCTTGACAGAACCATTGTGTGCATGATCCCAATCAATACTTTATGAGAATTATCAAAGTCTCCTCTTCCTTGCGTTCACTCACCCTATAGGCCCAGGCTCAGGCATCCCCTTCTCTACTATACAGTCTCTCGGTCAATCCATCTTGTCTTGCCAAGGATTTCTCACAAAGGAAGAGGTCAAAATACTTCATTGAGCCTTATAGTTGAGGCATCCCTCAAACTTTCTTTGTTGAGGCATCCCTATGGCTTGTGTTACCACAAAACAACATATTCTATGGAAATCATGGCTTACCACAGGGTTCTCATGTCTCAATAGTAGCCTCTTTCATGATTTCCGGTGTGACAGCCTTCATCTGTCCTCCCGAGACAGATCTTTTTCATCTCACCTATATCACAGGTGTACAAAAATTATGAGATATTATCATCAATTTCAAATTCAAAATTTTCTTTCCAATTTGTCACCCACATATTTCCAAATTCCACATTTATTTTCAGATCTATTCTGCATAGGAACCAAATTCACAAGTATGGGACTTTCCTTCCCATAGTAGTTTATCTCACCGGGAAATTGGTCTTCCTTATGGGCTTACAACACTGCCATATTCAAGACCCTTTTTTTCTTGCAATTTCAACATTCCATCCAAAGAAATTGTTAGTTTCCATGCACATTATATTTTCAAAACTATGCATACTAACAATCCAAGTCATTTTCATCTATTTGAGGGTATAGAGCAAAAGGAAATATCATTATTTATGTATGCATCCTTTCAACATACCAAATTTTTCAAAATTAACTCAAATATCAGTTGACTTTAATCAGTGTGTCAATATTCATGTCCACATCCATACCCAATGTAACCTTACATTGGGTTCAAGTTTTCCATAGTTATGACAAGCACCTTTCCATGGTGTGTTGGAGCTCAACCAACCTATTCACCATAGTTTTAATCATTCTCATTCACTCTTACAACAGGACTATGCTTCCCGCTACAAGTTGATCATGATCCCAAATAAGCACATATGAAACTAAAAGTTTCTCTTGAATGTACCCAAGCATTCTTCCTTCATTAGTAACCAGGGTGTCAACACTCATGGCCACCCAAAATTCTTTTTTATTTAACACCTCTATAATTCAAGTAGAGTATTGGAAGGTCCTCCTTCCTTAATGGGCAATCCATTGTCTACCCTCTTATGAAAACATGCATTTCCTCAATCCATTCCATGCAATGTGCTAACTATGGGCACCTTTATTCCCAATCTCTCTATATTGGTCATTGTACCCATGGTACTCTTTACTCATGAATTTTATTTCAAGGATTATAAATCATCCTTGAATGGCATAGACTTTCTCTCTCTATTATTTAGACTCTTCTTTCTTGAATCTTACCCTGCTTGGGTAGCAATGGCATACAATAGCCACTCAAAATTATTCTCATATCAGTAAAATAATGAAATCTTTTCAGAAGGGATTCTTACCAAATCCCTTCATACTGTATGCCATAAATTCATGAACATTTGTATACATGTTATGGCTGCTAGCACCCTTTTTTCTAATTTTACATCATTGGTAGTGCTTCATGGGGCTCCCAAAGTCCCCTCAACAATATTTCAACAATGCCCTTCTCGCATTCACCCTATTCTTGAGGTTTTCTACCATTGGTAATTGTCTTTCCTAACAATTTCAATTTCTTTCTACACATGACATACATCACAGTTATATTAGTCATCATGTAAATTAAAAATGCATGTATCATAGAATTCCAATCAATAAAACATCTTCAAATATTTCCTAGATTATATTTATGCACTTCATCACATTATCCTTAATGTTTTCATGAGTGAAACACAAACAATTATCAATTGTTTTTACAATCATACAACCATCATCCTTATGGTGTTAGAACATTTACCTTCATCATTAATTCGGTCTCTAATACCAAAGAAATACAATAAACAACAAGAAAGGAATCAAGGAAATCTTCCCTCGTCCAACTCCTACACAACCCTGGACTTTTACTCTAGCTGAGTTATTTTCCAGGGCCTCACTTCCTTTATTTATTCATTTTCTCTTTTTCAAGTTGTAATTGTTCCCACAACTGCTCTTCTAAGGCTTACAACTCAGTTAAACAATTCAAAGTTTTTAGGGTGACAAAAGTGTTCCTCCTTCTTTTCTTATGCAATCTACTTCTTATTGTCATCTCCATGCTCTTTTGCTTGAGAAGTCTTAGTTAGGTTCACCTCAACCTTCTTGGTAAATCAACATGCTACAACAACAAACCTTTTGTTCACAATGAATTATGAACCTGTGCACTTTTCACATTACCATTTAGTTATCAGAATATTCAATATTCATTTGTTAGTTTTCCACTCATACATTTTGTTTTAGAATGTAATCTAGGATACACACACACACACACACTTGTAGCCCACTGCCCAATATTCAACAGTCATTAAGGTTGTGACTATGTTCTTCTGACATAGTCTTTACACAGTTCCTCCATAGGGAACTCCTTCATCATGTAACTTCCTTATTGCATTATCTATGATGGTCTCAACCTTGAGTCAACTTCAGCTTTACCCTTTCATTTATTTACCAAATATTCCCTAAGGAATATGAACTTGCGTTATGAATTACATATGCACATCATCCCAATTTGATTTTATGTACAGTGCTCCTTTATGTATGCTTCAACATACCATGTGTCTACTATAGGCATTCCTATAGTTTCTTTTATATATGTATCTATTGAAGTTTTTTTTTCTAGTTTATGATTGTTCATGACCATTTACATCTAGCCTTTAAGGGCCTGATCAAGGTGCTTTTCATCATGATAATGAAGCATCTTGACTTATTTACTCTTTCATCTATTTATACTAGCCTTTTTTGAGGGAATGGAGCACATTCCCCTCAAGCTATCATTCAAAACAAAACTTTCATGACTCTTCATAATAGAGTCAACCATGCATCCATGGTATTCATTCAATCTTGGCAAGTGCAATTCTTGCCTTACATTCCACTCATACATCATACCTGTGCATTATTTGCACGTTTGCATCATTTTGGTCTTAATATCAATCTTCACATCAAGATACCTCACAATGCATTCAATCTATGCACTCAAGCATATAAAAACATAGTCAAACATTCATCATGCAAGCTCATTGCTTGTACCTTTTTCATGTCATTCATACACATGGACATATCAAACTTCCAGATCCTCCTCCCAAGGATTTTGTTGCAATTCTCATAAAAAAGTCTCATAAATACACTCAACAATGAGCTTCCCTTCCAGTTGAGAGCTTGCATACATTCACATGATATCCACATGGCAAGTTTAACAGACATAGTCATAACTATGTCCCTCTTTCCATATGAAAACAACCAACAAGAAAGTATTTTTGCCTATGGTATTATAAAATTATTCAACAGCCCAGAAATATTATCTGGGAAACTCCAACAGTGCCCAAGGAAACATGACATCTTATCAAGCTTCTCTTTCATGCCTCAAACCATTTTTGGTGAACATGTGTTTTTATCAAGGGAATCATTTTCTAGATTCCCACTCACTACTACTTGAGCATACCAAGCCCTACCTTATATGGATACCATCCACCTATGGATGTCAACTTGACCCATTGGCCACCTATAAGTGTCCCAACTCTTCCTTTACCACATTCAAGATCAACATTTCATTAATCTTTCTATTCAACAACAACCAGGAATGAAGGTCACTCTCCTCCTCCAACGGGAATTTTGCCAGATTAGTTTTCTACCCACCAAGCAAGGGAGGCTATGGTTATTTCTCACTCAATCACTCCATATTTATGTAGCTCTGTTTATCATCTTGATTAGAAAAAAAAATTCCCGACAATTCCCATACTCAGAAACAAATTTGTTTCTCAATTCCCTTCGGAACCAAAGAGTTGCACATGCTCTCCCTTTTCAGAAAATGGTCATCATACCTATTCCTCTTGCATAGAAACACCCTTAAGTTAATAGGGATACACAATCCCTTAGCACAACCATGAGATTTTGAACTTGCTCATTTCATTTCACTTCTTCCATGAGGTTCATTCTCAATTCTCATGTTTTACAAAGAGGGATTACCCCAGTAGGAATTTTTCAATTATAAAAGGTCAAGTAGGTTGATCTCACCTACTCCAATAAGGCCTCTAGACATGGAGGATTTTTCCCCCAATTCCAAATCCTTAATTTAATAAACACTTTTAATTAACATAGGCTTCATAAGCCCACTTTTTAGGCAATTCTTGCTACCTATTTAGTCCTTTTTTCTTCTGGACTCAAGTACTCCTTGAAATAGGTTTATGCCATTTGCATCCAAGTTTTATCATTAATTCCCCTCGGCATAATCCCACTTTTGTAGGATTGGCTATCATTTCTCCAAAAGAAATTATAGGCTTCTCCTGCCATAGTCTAGCATGATTCAATCTCGTTGGGTAAAATCCCAACTGAATTTTAATCTGCATCCTTCTCCTCCAAGAACTTATGCAAATAATTTCCATACGACAGTAATACTCTCAATAGACTCAACTTAGCCTTGGTAAACTAGTCTTATGACTATTTTTCAGCCCGTCCAGGCATGTGTTTGAATCATGCTCCACTAGATAGGGTAGGGTCGAGTGCCCTCTCTCTTAAAGTTTTCTAAGAAAGAAAAAATATAATCACTTGACTCTTTCATGAGCCCAATCATGCCAAGTGTTGTTGCTTGCTATGATACCACTTTGTAACACACCCAACCCCTTAAGTACCCTTTTAAGGGATGGGATATAAATTTTTCTCTTTCTTATATCTTCTCTAAGTTCCTCAAACATAGGTACCATTGCCTTCTGCTCTCTGAGAGATTTCCAACAACTATAAGCTCATCCAAAACTGTGTTCTGGTTCGAGAGTTAAGGCCTTCTAAATTTTTCGTCATGTCATTGGCTAATGGCCACCCCCTTCACCATGTGGCTTCACTTTCCTTATACCATCCAACATGGCACTGTCATGGCCCCGATTTTCATCCTTTGGAAATGACATGGCCATGGAAGAAGGGTTTATAGGGGAAAATCTATGTTGAGTTGTCACGGGCTTATCCGCTCCCAGAACCTCGGTGCTTCTTATTTTTCCCTTTTCTACCTTACCATGCTACTGGCACTGGAACCTATTCCTCCAGACTTTATCCTTTCCATGCTCTTTTGTACAGTGTTGAATCTTCCAAGAGACCCAAAGTCCCAAAGCCTCTCTCTACTCTAGAAGCTATGGTGGAGCTCTGTCCACCATTGGATGTAACGGTTAAGATTTACCCACACTTAACCAATCACTTGGACTTGACTAGAGGGGTGAGGTCCCACAGCTAATTCATGTCCAATACCATGATGCCATGTGGAGCCATCCAGACACACCACATCACCATGACGTACGTGGGCCCATCCTATTAGAGCTAGACACTACAACAAGGAAACTTTGGCATGTCGACACTTCGACGCTTTGACCACTTTTCTCTATTTGCAAATCCTTTGGAGTTCTGAACCCTGGAGTCATGCCACATGGCATCGACCCTTCGACCCTTTTTGGAGCTTGCATCTTAGCACTCCAAACACCAGGATTTTCGAACTCCCATAGAGGGTCCCTCTTGCATACTTGGCATTCTACACAGGTGTCCCTAATACCATCTGCCACCTGGAAGATACGTGGGGATGATGCCACGTTGACACGTGGTACCCATCTCTCCAAATCTATACCATATACAATAAATTAGTAGGACACGTGGCTTAGCCATGTGCTAACATGCGGTGGCTCTGTCACACAGTTAGACTCCACTGTGTACTTTGTCCACGTATTCTGCTAATGTCACTATGGCCTTTGGTGCTTCGGGAAAAATCCATGCCTTGCATCCTGAATCACCCAAAGTGGGGTTTATCCAGAGAGTCGAATAATGATCGGATGGCCCATAATATTCCTTGGTTTGATCCAATGAAATAAATTTGGCAGAAGACAAGGGTGATGCATGGCCCAATCAACCGGTGACATGTTTCAAGGTCTTTTTGACACATAAGGTTTGTGAAAGTCATGAATCGGGGTGACACATGGCACACCTACTATGGGTCCACGTCACCCTAGGTGACATCAACATGCCACATCACTCCGGCCTTCTGCGCTCCGATGATATTCTCATTCACCAACATGTCGAATCTCCCAGAGTAGGACTTCGTCGAAGTACTTTACGCTATCCTTTCACTAGGATCGATCTAATAGTTGAGAAGGGTCCCGAAGGGTCCTTAGATCCACAGTCCATGTTACTTCATGAGTTTGGCGTTCAGAGGTTCTCAATGTTTAACACCTTTTCTCTCCTGAAGTAGGTCAACGCCAGACTAACCACGGTCTAGATCCAAAGGTCAAAAAAGAGGTCCTGAAGTATCCTTGAATCGACGATCCTCATCGCTTCGTGACTTCAACATTCATGGATTCCAACCATTTAGCACCCTTTTTCTCCCAAAGTGGTCAACGCCAAACTAACCACGATGTAGATCCAATGGTTAGGGGAGATCTGAAATATTCTCATATCTACGACTCGTGTTACTTCACGACTGAGAAGTGGATCGAGATTTAAATAGGGAATGAATCCCATGATAACGGGTGAATGACTGCCAACTGTCGGTCAACCATCAAGTTACCGGTCCGATATTTCATCTTTGGCACAATTCAACATGGAAATGTTCATTCACCCCGGAGTTGCGGACTCCTAGAGTCTCAAATAACTTAGCTCCTTTTTTAGTGTAGCAAAGGGTTCCATGGACCCGGTCCTATGGAACTTTTGCATGTGTTGTTTGGATAATCCATAGTTGGTGTCATTTCATCGTTGACGTTTCGAATCCAAATCAGGATTCATCATCAGGACTAATCGTCCTGATGATTAGTCCCGATGATCCAGAGGACTACACTCATAATGCTTATCCAATATTTGGTTAAGGATGTTGGCATGAGCTCGTGGTCTCTTGGTTGACTGGTTTGAAGGAAGCACCTTCCATTCACAGAACTTAAGTTATAAAATAGGGGAAGGTATTTTCGAGGGATCAACGGGACTGAAGCATTCCAGTGAAGTCTGCCCTGGCTCTTACATTACAAAATCAATCCTTGGGAAAATTCCCTGAAGGATTTTCAAACCAGCACAAAAACCATAATCTTATTCCTAATTTCATTTGAACACCCATGTCTAATAGTTCTCTTGTTGCTAAGTAGAGGAAAAGAGAAACCATTCAAATGTAGGGGTTCACAGAAGAACAATAAGCATTACTAATATTAATCATGCAACGCAAATTTTAGTCATAGACACAGACATCCAACCACTCATTTAAATTCTAGTACACAGGGTATATGAAATACTTATCTATTACATTCGATCACCGACCAACTGACTGTGGGTGTTCACCTTTCCACCCAACCGTAGGCTCAGAGGCATTCATTCTTAGTGATCTATCCACCCCCGTGCCAAGCCATGATATCACTATGGAAATTTTGCAGTTTCTCAGAGGTTATTTCTCTATCACAGCCTCTACGAGGTTTATCATATGCTTCATCAACATTAAGCTCGTGACCTTTCGCTCAGGTCATTTTTTCTACAAACTCTCAAATATCCTTTCTTTTGTTCTCTCCAGTAACTAGAACAACTTAATCTTCCAATTATTCCTCTCAACTGGAGAGCCCTCATGCGCTCTCTTCCTCCTTTTTGGAATGGTATGGTTCCCCTTCTTTTTCTAAATCTTTCTTCTCTTGCATGCCCTCTCCTTTTTCCCCAAGAAGAATCTGGACCTTTCCTGTTCCTTCTGTCAGAAGGAACTCGGGTCAATTTGGGCCTACAAGAAAATTGCACTCTATGGTACTTTGGGCTGACAGTTTTTTGTCTCCTCAGCCAGACTCTCCATGCTTCAATTCATTGGGGTAGTTGATTGTTCAACCACCAGTCCATCTTTCATTAACTGATTTTTTTTCTTTGGGATCAGGATGAGGCTTATTATTTCAGCAAGGAGAATTTGGGTCATTTTGACATAATGAACCTTCTTTATAGTCTCCTCACTCTTTCCTCTAGTGATATCAAGGCTAGTACTTCAAGGCTTCACCCCCACATTCAATTATTAGAAATATAAACAATAATACATTTGCATTGTTCACATGCCATAACATGGTGATCATAATTAATGATTAATTACAAGCTAGGGGAAATAGGGGTATTACACTATTGTTTGAGGGATTCCTCAAGAAAAAGTTTGATAGGATATCTTGCCTTGTCATCTCTCTTTTCTTATGCCATGGGAGGTCACTTGGGATGGTAAGAGGGGTTGTCCTCAAGAGAAACTATCTCAAGAACCAACTCTTTATACTTTGACCTCATTGGGGACATGCACTAAGAAATGACAAGAAGAAGACTGCTTTGATACCATTGATACAGATTATATTGAGAACGACATGAAGGAAAATATATAACAAGGAAACACACAAAGATATTGCAAGAAACACAGTATTACAATTAAGATATTGCAAGAAACACAGTATTACAATTAAACTCAAATTCTATTAATGACTATCTGAAATATGAAAGACTGTAAAATATAAAGCACACAAGCTAGCTAGAATGGTGGTAGCTTATCTTTGAAGATAGAGATGTGACAACTGTGCTCATTCATAAGAAGCTTATTAGAAAGAGGCTAAAAAGGTATTTTTAACTTAAAGCATTAATGTGAAAACCCTAAACATCCAAAAACCTAACCCTAGAAAATGAAACGCCAAAAGGTTTGTGGGCCCCGATGTGGTTAGTTGATACATCAACTTCCTGGGGGTGTTACTTTTTCATATGATCTTTTTTTGGGGTGCTCGGTAGCATGTTGGAAATTTCTAACCAATAAGTACACATTTTGAATGGCCTAGTGTTGATGTTTGGACAACATCGGGAAGACATTCTCTAAAGATAATAATTAAAAATATAATTATTATTGATTATTAAATATAGTATATAATAAGTAAATGATAATAATAAGTAGTTATTGATTATTCAAGGGACGCATCCTTTCATGGATGGTCACCTTATGTTCCCTATATATGGAACACTCGTTATTGTAATAATATATCGAATATCTCTATATCTCATATGAAGAAAAACCAACACCCAGTATGTTGTTCCTGAGTCTGTACTAAGGCTCAAAGTACAGTGTCAAGGCATCCGAAAAGAGGTAAAAGATGTATACAGTAATAAAGTCTCATTCGGTATTGGAAACTAAGGGAGATTTCTATGTTCCCTACGCCTAGCTTCCAAC
>SNQJ01S0222100.1:4054-15095 GCA_010110895.2 Picea sitchensis
TAGAAAAGAGTTACTAGGTAAATTTTACAATTGCGCAGTGTTATTAAGAGCTGTTGTTACACAAAGGAAGCGGAGATGAAACTAATGTTGTATAAGACTCTGACCCAACAATGCATGGATGAGAATGAAATATATCAATTTTCGTTCAATGAATCCTATGCACGTGAGGGAAAGAGAAGTTTTCCAGATCAAACTTTAACTACAAGACACAATTTCCTTTAAAATGTAATTGCAACAAATCACGCATCAATAACAATTCTCTATTGTTTCTTTTTCAATAATTTCAACAATTGATTTTCAATGTTTTCTAAAACGAAAATGCTTTTGAAAGAAAAACATTTGTTCACTTTTCAAAAAGGACCTACACCCTGATGGTGAGAGTGCAGAAAATAAAAAACCAATGAACAAGCAATAGATAAAAAACCCAAACCACCCTTTCAATGGAAACAAAAATAACAAGCAAACCAAACTAGTCTTCTCAATTGCATAAGAAAAGTGATCTTTCAAAGAATAAGCAAATGATAAAGACAAAGAAGCTCAACTTTCAATCGATCGTCGGTCCTTAACCAAACAAGCACACTCAGATTCCAAAATCAGAGAGTATAGCTTTGCCGAGTAAAGTCAAGAAATGAAAGTCAAGAAAAAAGTGACAAGAAGAGCCTTTGAAATCCTACTATTCGTGCACGAGAACGAAGACAAGAAAAACATCAATCAATGGTCCAAGAAACTCTTTTGAGGCACCTAAACTGATCTGGGCAGTTATAGATGCAAAAACTCAAATCCAAAACTTTGAAAATAAAAATAAAAATAAAAATGGGTTCACAGGATGAGGGTATTACACAGTGCAAGAATGAGTGATTCTCGCAGGTGGGCTTTGAGTAGAGCGCGAGAACCTCGCACTGAACCTAAAAGCAGGGTGCAAACTCAGTATGTTCTCACAGGCTGTTGTGGAGTGCAGTGCGAGA
This sequence comes from Picea sitchensis, assembly GCA_010110895.2. Taxonomy (NCBI): domain Eukaryota; kingdom Viridiplantae; phylum Streptophyta; class Pinopsida; order Pinales; family Pinaceae; genus Picea; species Picea sitchensis. The sequence continues at coordinate 5,020 of SNQJ01S0222100.1, forward strand.
ATGTCTGAAACTAATCAAATATTTGGAAAAAGACACAAAATTTAAAGAGGCCTCTGGACCCAGAGGGTCTATGAGGGTATCCTGAAGACTCAGAGATTGATATGAATGGAGAAAGGTAAGGCAAGAGAAAATGGCCAAGGAAAAATACCAAAAACCACAAAGAAAACAGGTTATCTCCCCAGTGGAGTCGCCAATTTTGTTATCGAACTAATCGGTAGGTGCGGACACTAACAGATCTCCCTAGATCCACCTGGATCTAGAACAAAACAGGACAAGACATGACTCTTTCCATAAGTTTTGACCATTGAATTAGCTAGTAGGAAGGAACAAGTAACATACCTTTGTATCGCTTCCTAGGGTCTCTGTTGCTCCCGCTTCGCTCCGGTGCTCTCATGAGGTCAAGACCAAGACAACGCAAACCAACCAAAGTGAAGATAGCAAAATATATTCAACTGTCAACTTATGTTTATGATCAAGGAATTACACAATAAAGCGAAAATGACTTTATGGGAAAGGGACATGCCACTGTATCATATTAATTGAAAGTAGAAGATTACAACCTGATCGCCTTGATGTCGCAAGCTTCCTTTCAATGGCTCTTGGCTCCAACACACACACTTTCTCAATCCTTGTATGCAGAAGATCAAATCCTCTTGATAGACTTGCTAGAGTCTCCAAGCTCCTGTTCAAGATAAGTCCTTCACACAATTCTTTCACTAATTCTCCAATGAATCTTGCTTAACCTTTTCCATGAGAATTCCATCAATATATAGGAGAGAATTTGATGGTTACTTGGATAAGAATGATCCCACAAAATCAGGGAATCCAGTACAAGGATAACCATTCGAATGCCAACCCATTCTTCTAGAAGATTCCCTTCTAGAACCATCGAGAATTCACCTTTTTCCAAGATTTAGAGAAGGTTCACACCCTAGCTATGTTGCACAGTGCGAGAAGTTCACACCCTAGCTTAAGGCAGCCTGCGAGAATGGGTCATTCTCGCACCCTGGTATATTAGAAACCTGCGAACTCTCTTCAAAAGGATGTTTTCTGAGAAGAGATGAATGTCAATTTACTTAGTATAAAGTTCTTATGAGGAGCCTGAGTACACCGTCATCAATACACCATCATGATGACCAAAATCATGGGTAATAGAATGCCCCCCAAAGTATGAGGTCGGAACCAGTGACAACCGAAAGACTTTGTAAGCTGCATGTGTGTGTCGAAAACCAGGAGCGCACCTAATTGGAAACTTGCGAACAACCAAGCATCTGCAGAATATCACATATATTAATTCTGAGGTAGGCATTCCCATACTCAGATCACAGATGGATGACATTGTAGACATAGGTCATGTCCACTAATCATACACTATGGATCCATGCCGTCAAAATATAGCATAGCCACCAGGAATACACTGTGGATCTATGGGAGAAAATTCAAATTAAGATGACATAGCCACGAGACATACAAAGTGGATCTATGTGTCACAAATTATACATACTCCATCACAACCTAGACAATGAAATGATGTCCAGGGTCTTCAATCTCGTCACCCAAAGTACGAATCTAACCATGTGATTACATGTGTTGAAGTCGAACATGGAAAAAACCACTTGATTACCGGTCATTGATGAAACCGTTAACAAGTGCGAGGGAAATCACCATTGATGTCAATGACTCCCAAGGTACTCTATTACAATCCATCGAGTGTGAATGAGTGAGTTGAAGTCAAACATCCAATGGAATCTTTCGATCAAGGGTCAATGATGTAAACCCACTTTCAAAAGCGAGGAAACCTGCCATTGAGGCATGCAAGCTCCAAGGTACCAAAGAATTTCTAATTTTTGTTTCTGGATAATGAGCTGAAGTCGTGGGAACAAAACTCGTCATAGGAGGGCCTTGATGTATCCCCCATCAATGACACGAAATGAGTAACAAATTTTGAAGGTGAAATAGAGTATGATGTAAATTAAACTGGACACAGGGAAGGCCAACACAGAGAGAATGGACAACTGCAGATGGGCGACTCAATAGAGGTTTCATATGGACTTCTCTTGAACATATGAATGACACGACCAATGATTTGGAAGCATTGACTCAAAGACGACACAGGGAATGACCTTGTAGAAAATCAAATGAGAGACAAATGGATTTCCCAAACCGACTTCAAATATAATGAATAGGGGGTGTCATGTTCAAAAGTGACACTTATTGCCAATCAATACGAAGATGATAACATATCCCTTTCCCAAATTTTTCCCCACCATTTCTGGCGAGTACCTCTTTATTTTTATGCAAGCTTGAGGAGGATAACATATGCTTGTTGATAGAAGCTTATCCTTCGGATAAGTCCTTCGTAGTATGTTTAATGAACCCTAAGAAGGAGTGGTTCGGTCCCATTACGGGTCTATCGATGTTTGTTTAACGAGTCCAAAGATAGAAAACTTGAAGGATTTTCATGATTATAGAGTTTGGAAAAACACTTAAAAGAGAACTCTCTCAGTTCCTTTTTCATAAAGTAGTCTGATGATACCGAAAAAGAGATAAATTATCGCCCACCAAACACTTTCTTCAAATACTTTATCGAGCATAAAAATAGCAAGGTCGCTCGGCTATCTTTTCATGTTTAGAGAGTCATGTCCTATTAATCTCTTAGCTACACATGAAATTTATGCTGAGGGAAATATGGCAACTATCGCTGAAACTATACCAATCAACATCTCCTGCAACCTTGGCGTCATGGAGAGCGTCTTCGTCGGAGCGGATTGCTCCCCCGAAGAGATTCAAATCTACACGGATCTTTTCAAAGAATTCCACGACATTTTTTCCTGGTCTTATGAGGAAATGCTAGGTATCGATCCAAAAATAGTTGAACATGAAATCACAATGTATCTTGATGCCAAGCCTGTCTGACAGAATCTTCGTCCAGTTAATCCTAAAAAAGCAACAACCATCAAGATTGAGGTAGAGAAATTGCTAAAGGCAGGTTTTATCTATCCTTTCCATTTGACTCAATGGGTGTCAAATCCTGTGCCGGTCAATAAAAAACAAGCAATGATTCGTGTATGTACTGACTTCCATGATTTGAACAAGGCATGTCCCAAAGATAATTTTCCAACACCATTCATCGACCAGATCATTGATGAATGTGATGGTTGCGAATCCTTTTCTTTCATGGATGGCTTTTCGGGATATAATCAAATCCAAATCAAACCCGAAGACCAACACAAAACAACATTCATTTTTCCTTGGGGTACATTCGCATATCGTAAGATGCCTTTCGGTCTTAAAAATGCTGGAGCCACATTCCAGCGGGCCATGTCTTTTTCGTTTCATGATCTCAAGCATATAGTCGAGGCCTATCTAGATGATTTAGCATTGTGATCTCGCAAGAGAATGGATCATCCCACACACCTTAGACTGATCTTTGAATGCTGTCGCTACTTTCAGATTCGCTTGAATCCAAACAAGATTAGCTTCTTCATAACGTCAGGACATTTTTTAGGTTTCATCGTATCAACACTAGGGATCATGGTTGATCCTCTCAAGGTGGAGGCAATAATCTAGTTGCCCCCCCCATGCACAATCCTTCAACTTCAGAGTCTACAAGGCAAGGCGAAATTTTTACGACGCTTCATGACCAACTATGCCGAAATCACCAAGGGATTAATTGGATTACTGAAGAAAGATGTTCCTTTTTACTGGGACGATGCCACTCAACACTCTTTCGACACATTAAAACAGGCCCTCACAATGACCCCTCTACTACGACCACCTAACTATAACAAAGATTTCTTATTATATCTTGCTGCCACAGAGTCAACCATTGGCATGGTTTTAGTTCAGGAAGATGATTTATTCTCAGAATACGTGATCTATTACCTGAGCCGAGGCCTCGTAGGAATGGAACTCAATTATTCTCATATCGAAAAACTTGCATTGGCAACAGTTCATGCTGTTCAACGGTTCCGTCATTATGTTCTGTTTCACAAGACCACCATCATCGCTGTCGTGAATCCATTCCAATATATGTTGACACGACGGATTATAGGAAAAAAAATTAGTAGATGGATAGTCATCCTCCAGGAGTTTGACTTAGACTTCGTTTCAGCAAAGTCCAAAAAGTCATTGGTCTTTGTAGAGCTTATTTCGGAAATTTCGATTGAGTTAGGTGACATTGTGCTTGAAGAATCGCCTATCCGGGGAGATATGTTTTTGATCACATCGTCCGATCCCTGGTACGGAGATATACTTATCTATCTCCAGAATTTGAAGTGCCCCACTTTTGCTTCTCGTGATGAGTGTTGGCGTATACGCCATCAGGCTAAGAATTATCTCATACTCGACGATACATTGTATCAGAGAGGTGTAGATTGCATCTTACGTCGATGTCTCACACATGAGGAGGCAGTCATCGTGCTCAACTATTTCCATACCGAAGTTTGTGGAGGTCATTTGTTTGGGTTGGCCACAACCCAAAAGATTCTACGATCAGGTTACTTCTGGCCAACACTTATCAAAGATTGTGTAGAATCAGTCAAGAAGTGCCATCCGTGCCAAATATTCTCTCAGAAGATGAGGGCACATCCCGCTCCCATGTTTCCTGTCATCACAGTTGGTCCCTTCACCAAGTGGGGGATTGATTACACTACTTTCAACCCCCCTTCAGCAAGGGGGCACCACTATATCATCATAGCTGTAGACTACTTCACTAAGTGGGTCGAAGCTATGCCAACGTTTAAAGATGATGGAGAGACTGCAACTCTCTTTTTATTCAACCAGATCATAGCAAGGTTCGACATCCCGAGAGAGATTGTTACTGACCATGGTAGTCACTTTCAGAACCAAATGATGACCAAATTAACATCAAATCTTGGGTTACGACAAGAGAATTCATCACCCTACTACCCCCAAGCCAATGGGTAGGTGGAAGCTGTATGTTTGAACCCTCTTCGTCACCTTGGTGAGCAAATAAGAGGTGCTTACATGCCTAGTTGGGTCTTGCTGAGCATGACAGCTGTAGAGGAAAGGGTTATAGAAAGAAAAACATGACTATAAGCAAGAATTAAACAAATAAAAACTAAAATTAAAAGCATGGAAATATAGAGATAACAAGGACAAAAAGACCAATGTCACCAATGTTTTTAGGCTGATCTATTGATGAAATCAAAGAACAATGAAGAAAGGGGACTATGAGTCCCTTCTTCCTCCAAAGGAATGCTCTTGGACCCTCACAAGCTTGCTCTCCTTATAACAAGAAAAATGAAAATGGTGATGAAAGAACTCATTTGCAAATCCACTCAATGGAGAGGTGGATTGCTCAATGAAATGGTGCCAATGTGCTATTGTCAAGGAGTGAGTCCTTAAAAAAATCTAAGCAGCATAACATTACATGAAATTCCTTGAGAAAATGAGGTTTCTTCATGGCTTTTTATAGCATTGCATTGGGTGATTATGTAACTCCTTTGTAGTGTGAAAAGAGGCTCTTTAGGGATTTATTAGGTCTTTGACCAGCCTACCATGCGGATTCAACTCATATTTGAGGGTCAAATCGGCTTGGGAGCTGATCCATAAGTGGTTGGGAGGCCGACCAATTCAATAAATGCACCGTTTAGCAGGTGCGCGGGTTTTTGCGCTAACAACCGCACATCGTGCGCGTATGCGCGCATGGTACATTGCTGTTCCGCGCATGTGCGCGCACACCCAACTTCTGTAAAGCTCTCTTCAATTTTTACTACTTTGTATAGTTTTTGGCCTCTTTGGAATGCTGTGAAATTAATTTAGTGCCATGAATGAATTCATTACTGTTTGACAATGCTGAGTTCTTGTCGCCATGTGCGGATGAAATTTCAGTGATAACAGATGCCCCCTGATGGATGAGGTTAGGAGCATAAGTATAGCCAAAATCCATCAATGTTTCTTCTACTGAGAATGTTGTTGTAAGAGAGAGAAATAGTGGGATCAGTGAGAGAAATACTTTGGAAGAGAAAGGAACTAGTAGAACCTGACCTTCCATAAGGTGCGTAAAATATACAACTGTGTACAAACGAGGCGGGCATGCCCCATGCTCATGTTATGTAACTCTGAAAACTGATGACTGAAGTGTTGGTGTAGATGAATGTAGCGCCCTCAGGGGCGGTGATAATAAAGGCAGAAGACAATTCTACAAAGGAACATACTCTGAATAATAGGTAATGGTCGTGGTAAGAAGCAGCGACGATGATGCAGGAATTGATGGCCCTACCAAGTTTAGAGGTCTTTGGAAAATGGTAAAAATAACTGCAATAGTCGCAAAGTAAGACCCACCATAACATGAGAAAGTGTTGGCGTAGAATGTTATGGGGGCCAACGATAGAAGGGAGAAATGGTGTGTCACCCTGTGCCATCCGAGATCACTCACAAAAATAGAGAATGAGAATCAAGATACTGTCACCCTTCCGGAAAATGGTGCTGATGTCGACAAAAAGGGGGACGCGACATGGTGCTGACTGCGGAGGTGCAGGTAAAACAAAGAACTGTAAAGAGATAGTTTGGGAGTCCATGTGGGAAAGCTAGCAAAATGAGGAGAAGGAGAATGTGGCTGATTCATGACATGATGAAAGACTATCGAGACTCCCATCCCTAAAGGGTAAAAAAAAAGGGGCACGAGTGTCAAAAAAGTGGCAAAAGGTGCTATGAATGGGACAACTCATGTGGTCAAGAATGCTACCGGGTACCAGTACTTGAAGAGGAAAATGGAGGCGTGGGTACTGCAGAGCCGGGAATGGAGATCCTAGAGGCAATCATCAGAGGGTGTGACTGGAAATGAAAGTGCGATACAGCGGGAAAAGACTACATGCCAGTGCTGAGTATATACTTGAAGGGGGGATGCCGAGGGATGAGGAGCAAGTACCTGCACATATGAGAAACAAATACCCAAAAGTGAACAATATCTGAAGAGAATCAAAGATATGAGAATGTATTAGATAAATGTGACAATGCGTGTGCGTACCTGACCATGATATGAAAAACAAACGCCCGGGGGCTCGGGATAAAAAGTGACCCAAGGACAACTGTGATGTAGGTGGCGGGATGCTGATCCCGTGGCTGAAGACGGTTTGAAAAATGGACACCTTGGGCTCCCGGAATGGTGAGTGGAAGTTTGGAAAAAGGCCTATATATAACTGTAGGGCCCACATTGCCACCTCATTTGTACCTGCTACAACAGTGACTGGACGAGCAAATTTCAGAGGAGATTTGGTGATTCGGGGAGGACGAGGCATCTGATCGACGTTCTGCGAGTATCAGGTTAGTGGTCTGATCATCCTGCATAGAAATAGGTTTTCAATTGTTGGGCAGGGCTGGTACGGGGGGCCGTATAGGGGTAATTAGGGGATTTTGTAGGGGGTGTGGGCCCACATGCGTGGGCGATTCGGTGGAATGCGCGCATATGTGCGCGTCTGTCCACTAAATATATGCGCATGGGTGCGCGAGAGGGGGAATTTAAGGCGTGCCCTAGGGGCGCGCCTGTGAGTTGAACAGGTGCACATCAGTGCACGCCTGAGGGTTGGACAGGCGCGCACTTGTGCGCGGATGTATGGTGAACAAGTGCTCTCTGGGGCACGCCTGTGTAGTGAACAGACGCGCATATATGCACGCCTGTATAGTGAACATGCACGCATGTGGGTGAAAAAACCGTGCCTATGAGGCAAGGTTTAAGGGTAAAAAATGAGTCTGTTTGATGTTGTTGATGGGTATCTGAGCTGATATAGGACTCTGTGTTGTTTACAGGTGGGCAACAGTGACGATGCTAGTGCGGTGGTGAGAGCGAGACTGGGCCCAATTGCGAGAGGCTTTGGCCAATGAGGGGCCTGGGGTGCGGGTGACTTTAACAACATGTGGGTTGCTAAATTTATTTGAGTGTCTGTTGATACGGGCTCAGGAGTACTTACTACAGTTCCTGCTCCAGATGTGGGGTCCGGAGCTGCACTGATTCCTCGTGCGAGGAGAGAAGATCCCCTTCACTGCGGTGGAGGATGTATATTTTTTGACTGGGCTCCCCTTCCGGGGAACACCCCTACCGACAGAGCCTGTGCTACCGAGGGATACAACCCTTGCCACGATTGGCGCGAGATATTGCTCAAGCCAGGAATTTATGTCTGAGACTGTGGTGAGCATCAACGCTATTGATTCCCTAGCACATCGCTGTATAGCGGCGATGATTGTGTGTATATACGGGTCACTTGCGACCCAATGGATTAGTGGTGGCCAGCTGCTGGTGCTGGAGAGAGTGGTGGGAAGCGAGCGGTTCACGTCGGGATTGACGCTGCATGCAAGGATGATAGCGCAGTTGGACCGTTGTCGATCCACAGGTACATGAGAGTTTGCTTTTGGGTCTATCCTGGTGGCCTGGTTTTTGGAGAGGGTGCCGATGCTACGCCCGAGAGTTCTGTTGGATATGCTGGGGGCACGAGAGCCGCGATTGAGGTGGTGGTCTACAGTTTTGGTGCGCCATGGTGGTGGCGAAGGTGGTCATTACTTTTCAGTAGAGGCAGCGCGGATATGGCGACAGATGCCGCAGGTAGTACTTCGGTACCCCTATGCTGGGGTTGACTTCCGGGGTGACCCGGATATGGTGCTGCCTCTAGATGAGGATTTTGACCATCGAGGTATGTTTCAACATTATGCATGTGTTTGGTTTATGTTCTTTTGTGATATAGCAGTCCATATATGATATAGATGCTGATACGATTTTTTGTTGTTGTTTTTTGCATGTGCAGATGTGGCACCTCGTGGGCGCGAGGTGGAGATGCAGCGAGCGCCAGCTCGGCGAGAGCCCGAGGGACGACCGCAGGGGGAGAGGCGGTGGCGGGAGGATGTTGTGGGTTGACCAGCAGATACCGAGAGGGCAGCGAGGTGGCACCGATTCAATGACCCTGGTGCAGGGCCATCACATGCTCCTCCGGCAGCAACCAGAGTGGACTTTGATGATATACGCCGTCGTCTGGAGACGGTGTTGCAGGACGTGCCTGAGGGCATGTGGACACGGATCTAGGATGAGAGCTTCCTGGAGCAGTGTGTGGGGGTGCTGCCACCATGGCAGGCCATAGTGCGACGAGCAACAGTGCTGGCGACGATGACGAGTGGACGCCTGCCGCCTGGGCAGGAGGGTCCTATGGGTGGTCCACCACCACCTGGGGTAGGTGGTGGTGGGCCACCACCTCCTCCTGAGGGAGGAGCAGGTGGTGGTGCGATAGAGGCGCCCTGACTTATATATGATGTATATCGTTTTGGTTGTATATAGGCTGGTGAGCCGATTTTTGTACCGAGGTACTGTGCTGGCCTGCGGGCACATGTGTTTTTGTTATGTAAACATTCGGATGGCCGGATAGGCCTTGATATATATATATGAGTATACATATTTTGAGATCCTGGTGTTGTTTACATGTGTTTTTTGTTGATGATTATGTCTATTCTATCTATATGCTGTGACAGGATTTTGTGGGATGTTTATGTATGTGTAGCTTGATGTGATATATGCCAATCTAACACCATGTTATCTATTTGATCTGTAGTTTGATTCAATTGTCTTGGAATATGTGTAAATGTAATGGAATCAAAATGTCAAGATAACAGTCTAACCTGTAGGTATTTGCGAAAGAGGCACGGATCGCGTACACGGTATACATTGTTGAGATGGAGAACGACTAGTTGAGAGTCGAGGAAGACGCTAAGGTGACGAATATGATGATGCTAGGCATCGGCCAGGAGGCCAATGACAACAGTGTACTTGGCTTGGTTGTTGGTTGCTGGCCCCAAACATATGCCGCTTGAGTGTAGCATTTCATGTGAGGGGGTGTAAAGAGCCCAAGCTGCCGAAGTGAGATTTTGCGTCCAATGGCTGGCGCCGTCAGCATAACCAATGTGGTAGGCTAGTGGAGGAAGCATATGTCAATAGCACAAATGATAGTTTAGACGAGAGGGGAGGAGAAAAAAGATTAAAAACACTAGAAAAAGAAATAACCTAAAGTAGTTTGACTACGTTTAAGCATAAAATTTCTTGAGATACAACCCGTTGATGGGTTCTTTGAGAG
>SNQJ01S0222100.1:19046-29441 GCA_010110895.2 Picea sitchensis
TTTAGGCTGATCTATTGATGAAATCAAAGCACAATGAAGAAAGGGGACTATGAGTCCCTTCTTCCTCCAAAGGAAGGCTCTTGGACCCTCACAAGCTTTCTCTCCTTACAACAAGAAAAATGAAAATGGTGATGAAAGAACTCATTTGCAAATCCACTCAATGGAGAGGTGGATTGCTCAATGAAATGGTGCCAATGTGCTATTGTCAAGGAGTGAGTCCTTAAAACAATCTAAGCAACATAACATTACATGAAATTCCTTGAGAAAATGAGGTTTCTTCATGGCTTTTTATAGCATTGCATTGGGTGATTATGTAACTCCTTTGTAGTGTGAAAAGAGGCTCTTTAGGGATTTATTAGGTCTTTGACCAGCCTACCATGCGGATTCAGCTCAGATTTGAGGGTCAAATCGGCTTGGGAGCTGATCCATAAGTGGTTGGGAGGCCGACCAATTCAATAAATGCACCATTTAGTAGGTGCGCAGGTTTTTGCGCTAACAGCCGTGCATCGTGCACGTATGCGCGCATGGTACACTCCTATTCTACGCATGTGCACGCGCACCCAACTTCTGTAAAGCTCTCTTCAATTTTTACTACTTTGTATAGTTTTTGGCCTCTTTGGAATGCTGTGAAATTAATTCAGTGCCATGAATGACTTCATTACTATTTGACAATGATGAGTTCTTGTCGCCATGTGCGGACAAAATTTCAGTGATAACACTGTAAACAAAACTCTTAAGACTATTCTACAACGAACTATCAAGTCAGCCAAGTCAAATTGGAATTTGATGTTATACTCAACATTATGGGCTTACCGAACATCTGTTAAGACTGCAACCAGTTTCTCACCTTTTCAACTCATTTATGGGCTGGAGGCAGTCTTTCCCATCGAATGTCAGATCCCATCTCTAAAATTGGCAGTACAATTATTTCCAGACACTTCTCCACTTGAATAATGGTTAGTATACCTTGAGCAGCTCAATGAGAAGCATCGTGATGCGGCCCTGGCGAACGAGGCTCACAAACATAAGGTCAAGTGTCAATATGATAGGTCTGTTCGTCCTCAGATTTTCTCTGAAGGTGACCTTGTCTTGGTCTATGACCAAGATAAGGATCCCCGGGGGCAGGAAAATTCAAACCCATGTGGTTTGGACCCTTCATCATAAAAGAGGTATTAAAAAATGGCGCTTATCGTCTGGTTGATTTTGAAGGGAATGATTTGGCAGAGCCTAGAAATGGGCTCTACCTCAAGAAGTATTACTCATAGGGAGGTCACTGTGGTTAAATTTTTGTAACATATGTATAGTCGTTGTACTATTACTTTTTAGTTTCTTTTAAAATGTTATGGATGTGTCATTGATGTTATCTTCCGTCAATATGGCAGATGTCAAGTGATTCCGAGGTGTTCGTTGGGTATGCAGATGGTGCTAGTCGACACACTCGGAGGCTTGCCTCCGTAGCTTGGGTAATCTTTACACCTCAGGGCCAGTTGCTATCTTCCCGAGGTATATGCTTAGGTGACACCACAAATAATGTCGCTGAGTATAGTGCAGTTATTGAGTTGCTTCGTGACACCTTGTCATTGGGTATCTCTCATCTCCGGGTCTATCTCGACGCTCAAATGGTTGTGTCTTAGTTAAACAGAATATACTAGGTTCATGATCCAACCTTACACCGACGATTCCTTAGGGAATGTCTCTTAGAACAAAACTTTGATCATATTACATATTTTCATGTTCCTAGGAGATTGAACCAAAATACAGATACTCTGGCTAATCAAATTTTAGATTGGCATCTTGCAGACATATGAAAGAACATTGACATAAACATGTAAATACATTTTTGCACATGTGATCCATAAGACACAAAAGATAAAAAAACCATATATAAATCATAAAGTAACCAGAGTACATAGATGGACGCAAGCACCTCAAAAATAGGACCAATAACGAGTCACAAGGCTTATGCCCTCAAAAAATATATACAAGTAGTGCTCGTGGCACGTAAAAATTCTAAATAGGTTCAGGGCCTATGGGACCTGTTATACTGGTCCACAGCATGGGCTAAATGCCTAAACAATCAGACCCACGTCCAAGGTGCCCCCACTACATGAGGCTGCATGGATGGCGACAGGTCCTCTATCTCTGCCATTGGGACTGTGCGAGTGAGTGCAGTAAAGTTCCGCTCAAATTGCCTAAGTACCCTCTCAGCCTCCCTGTCTGGGAGGTTTCCAGCTACTGCTGGTACCTTGGCAGCGACAGCTGTGGCTTCTGGCCAAGGACGACGCATGTTCCATGCATAATCGACAAGTCGCATGGGTCCCACATCTGCATGCAACAAACACATATCTGTCAAATACTCTGGCATACAAAAATAAAATAAAATGATATATATAACAAAAACGACATAAAAATTACATATACAACAAACAAACTACAAATTTGGAGACTTACCCATCTTCCCTCGCTCCTCACTAGGAGGCACAGGTATCTCAAGATCTCTAGAAAAGTCTATCCCTGCATATGGGTAATCCTCGATCACAGGGATCTGCCGTGACATCCATGAAAACAAGTCATCATCGAAGGACTCATTGGTCCTTCCACCACCTTGTCGCAGCAGTAATACTGCTCATCCACATATTGCAGGAAAAGAGGCCTGATGTCCTCGTACCACTTCCCGAGGACTAAAGCTCAGAACTCTCTCAAAAAAGAATGAACACAAAATCATCCTGAACTCGAAGTTCCTCTGTGTCCACTACCGACAATCTGTCAATTGCCTCTTCATACACTCCAGTAGTGTGGTACTCTAGTAAAAAATATGTGCATTCAAGCACTGGATAGCACAGTTCATCTGTGCACGAGACGCCTGATGCAAGGCCATTGAACCGGTAATCCGCCCAATAAGAAATAATATCGCTTGCAGCGATAGGTTAGTAATCTTACTTATGGGCACCTGGGAGATCAAACGGTTCATCCCAGCCTCACAGTGCAGGGCTATCAGTTCTTCTATGTTATGTGGCCCCGATGGAAACGTCCTGAAATTGACTAGTCCCCCTCTCCTTGAGAGGCTAGTCAAAAAATAGATATCCTCGGTGGTAGGCACCAGTGATTGCCCCTCTAGCATGAAGGCCTCTGCATCAGGATGCCAATATTCAACCAAGGCATTCAATAGCCTTGGTTGTGCTCGCATAAACGGACACAGGAAGAACTTTAGTAAACCACATTGCATCAACGCGACCATGACATTCGAATCTCCCGCAACCAACTCACTAATTGATTCATGCTCCGTTTCCCTTTAGTGGACATACATCCTGCCAAAACAACCAATTTTAGGAGGTTTAGTGACTTCTCTTTAGTTATTTGTCTATAAAAGGGGGTCCACGTGTGCTGTCTAAGTGATAGTCGCGTGTACACACGAGAAGGCTTTACTCTGCTTGAGTGTACACGCGGCCTGTCCAGAGACAACCCACGTGGACCTAGTGCAGACCTTTTAAAGGTCGACGCCCACCCAAAAAATGATATCAAAAGAAAAAATAAGGAATTGAATAGCTATATAGGGGAGTTTGTACTTACTTGGTCCAAGCAGAAGTTCGTTTCGTCCACTGTAGCTCCCATAATCACTGTTTTTATCAAAGGGGGTCTTTTGGCTCCAGAGTCAATTTCCAAATCAACAATGGTGATAAGGAGCTACCAACTTCTGTTTATAGACTTTTTGGCCTCCCTTATCAATTTCTTTATACCAAAAACCATTTACAGTGATTTAGGAGTTATATGGGAGGGATTTGATCGGGTATTGGGACACTTTTTTTTTGAGTTTTGAGAAAATTTTGACTGTCCATGATTTTTTTTCCAAGAGTCAACTTGAGCATATAGGTTAGGTTATTACCCCGACTTTTGTGTCTCGTTGTCTTTTTTCTCTGCCATAGGATCGATCCCATCAGGTTGTGACACAGAACCATCATATCTGCTTTAGAAGTGTCGCAACTTGGCGGTAGAGCTTACCAGAACATGGATTCCCTAGGTAGGTCCTGGTTGCATTATGGTGTCCATGACATCTCTAAAACACTGTAGGCTCGGGAGTCCTTATAGTCTTTCCTGAATATGAGTTTGAGCCTCATTTGCATGATTCTTCTTCACTCTTGATCTCACCCTCAGGACTCCCAAAAAGTAACGAGTCTCCTTTTAATCCCTTTTCAGACCATCTAAACATGAAAAGATTGCTGAGTGATCTTGTGGCCTTTCACGCTCGTTAAACTGACATTTGAAGTCACGTCTGTCCGACAGTAGTTTACCCCTTTTTCGGTCCAAACGGTCAACTGTACGAACAAAGGTATACTCTATGGAACTTCAGCTCTATAGAAGATTACTCTCAGGTATAATTTTATCCCTTTTTCGGGCCTGAGGGACTAAACTTACGAAGAAGGAACCCCCATGGAGTCCATAGTTAATCTCTTTTCAGACTCCCTAAAATTGAAAAGATTGCTGAGTGACCTTATTCTTTCACACTCATTAAATTGGTCCAGAAGAATATTCCTGATGGAGTCCATAGTTAATCTTTTTTCAGACTCCTTAAAAATGAAAAAATGGCCGAGTGACCTTGTCTTTATCACACTCGCTAAAATGGTTTTGAATAGACGTCTTGTCGGTGCTAGTTTGCCCCTTTTTCGAACCGACTAGACTATCTTCAAAAAAGGTACCCCAATGGAGTCTCCTTTTATGTTTTTTTAGACTCTCTAAATATGAAAAACCACCGAGCTTACCTTCTTTAGGCTCGTTAAACTCACATCGAAGGACGTTACCATTGTGTGTTTTGTTAACCGCGTTTTCCTACCTTATACGCCAGCCTTGTAATAATTTGCTTCTGTGTCTTAACACCTTTGGCCCCCAGAGGATTTTTCCTGAGCATCATTCTACTAAAACATCAGTCTTGTCCTTGTGCCTTGAGCTTGTATGTTTGAAACACTCATTCCTCCTTTGTAACGTAATATTCCTTTATTCTTTTTCCACAATTATTGAAAAGAACAAAAAAAATCAAATATACCCCAAAAAGAGGAAGGGAAAAGTATTTTCTTTATTGGCAGCATAATGAGTCGCCCTTGGATAAAGCACATCTGTCCGTTTGTTCATCAGACTATGTGATGTAGTACGACCTTAGGAAGCTTTTTCTCGCTGTATAGAGTTGTGTCCTCCACCGTTTGGTTATCCTTCCAAACATATGGAGAGTTTGCATTGCCTCCTGCTTCGTATAATTATGATTAACATACATGCTGCCTGAGTCTCATCATTTGTCGTGATATTGTCCAAGGGAAGTTTTTCACCAAGCCTGAGTCGGCCCCTCTGCAATATGTCTCTTGTCCTCATACCCGACCATCCTAAACATCCAATCAAGTCCTTGTTCAAAATCACTGAAGCCTTCAGTCTGATCATCAATATTATAAGGTCCATGGCCGACGAGCCATTGAAGACCTCGAGGTAGTGCAGGCGTACACTCATATTACACTCCTACCCAAGTTTTGAAGATTTTGAAGTTGTTTCTAAAGATCTGAAGATATCATCTCCAGCCATTAGGCCAATCAACTTCTGGAAGATGGATACTCTATATGTATATCTTTCTGATTTCGATATGTAGCTCCGCTGTGTATTGTTCGCGGCTACTCTTTATAGTTATTTGACATGGATCTATAGCGTATTTGATTGGTAGCCATGATTCTATTTTATCCCGAGCATGGGTATGCCCACCTCGGTGAGACATTTGTTATTTTGCAGACGACACCTCCTGGTTCCTGATCCTTGGGCTGAATCGTTTGGCACATCAAGTAAAGATTGGTAATGTATTTCGGCCATCAGATGCTCTTCTGACCTCACACATTAGGGGGCATCTGTTATAACCCTAAATTGCACCACACATGCTTACCTGGCATCAAGCCAACTCATATCTCTTCTTTACCAAAACACTGTTGAACAACTCCTTGAAAATCCTCTTTTATAAAGGCCCACGTGCCCTATTCCATTACTGCACGCTTGTACATGCTGGCTGACCCAAAAGAGGCCGCGTGGATCGACAAAGGCAAGAAAAAAGGAAAGTTGCCGACGGAACACAAAAGCTATGGGTGAGTTAACTAAAACTCCTGGCCATGCATGGCCGAGGGTTCGTCCAAATGCCTAGCTCCTTCTAGCCTATAAAAGAAGGGGTAGGGGTCCCATTTGGAAGAGGAAAAATATAGCAAAGAAACTCTGCCCATTTACGTATTCCCATTGTCCCAACCCTTTAGCCTTTCCTTGTGCCAAAAGAGATTAAAAGTAAAGCAGTTGGAGGACAGAAGAAGAGGAGCCCAGGATCGGGTTCGAGGAACGGTGGCCGGTCTCAAATTTTGTAAGTTGACTCATTCTAAGTAATAAAGAAAATGATATTCCCGTCCCAATTCATGAACTTTTTACAGTTTGATTAGTATATGTTTGGATTTCTAACCCGTTAACATATAAGTAGTATGCATGCATAGTTGTTGCTTGTCTTGGATGCAGGTCAGCTTTGGAAGGAGTATTGCGAACAAGTAATCAAGTACAACGGAGGATCGACATTAAACGCTGGGAACGAGGTAGGTTGATCTTTCCATGCATTTACTAAGAAAAGGGGATTTAAATCTAGTGATGAAAGTAGAAAAGTAGTTTCTCTTCGGTCATATTTGCATGCAAAGTCTGAACTCTATTTGCTAGTCTGTAGGGATATTTACCCCACAACAATGACGTGATGACCATGAATTGAATATTACAAGATGAGAAGAGTGGGAATTAACTTTGACCCAATCCCTCGAACGCAGCAAAATCCATGATGATTTTGGAAACTAAATTCATAACCGTAAAGTTGGTAACAAGAAAGTAAATCAACTCAGGAAAGTGATGAGCCAATGAGTGATGAGCTAAAAAAATGATAGACAATTGTTAATATTTAAGTGACTATGAAAATAAGAAATGTAATGATGGGTAAAAAGGTACTAACAAATTTTAATGACCCATGTAATGACACAAGGGCATAAAATTGAAATTTCAACAACATTAAGTATGAGAGGATGCGACTGTGATGTCCCCGACCATAAAGTGAATATCTTGGCTAGATGATTTTGACAAGACAATGAGTTACTGATACACATAAACACATAACATGTCACTATTTATTGACAAAAAATAAAACATATAGAGAAATGGAAATCCTAGTTACTAACACGCTCCCAGAACCAAGAGCGTAACAAAACTATAATTATGCAGCAACCAGGTAGGGATTCAAGTGTGAGACATTCACCAAGCCAGGTCAAATAATTCCATTGAGTTTCACCAATTTGATAGCTCCAGATTCATGGATTTCCACAACTATAAAAGGACCAAGCTACTGCATTTAGAGATTTCTCAGATGTTTCTGATACTTGTTTTCATATAAGAGCACAAAGTCACCTTGCATAAATTATTTATGATTTATATGTCGATCGTGCCAAGAATTTTTCCAGGATTTCTCTATATTCTGATGAAAATTTTCTAAGAACCTAGCTTCCTCAAGTTCCACCAGTTCCTCCACCCGCACAACAATGGATTCATCCTCGATCATCTTGGTAGCTTGTGCAATGAATATACTTGGGGTGAGAAACTCAGTTGGCACAACTACTTCTTGATCATATACGATTTGAAATGAGGTATACATGTTCAAGTTCTTTATGGTAGTCCTATATGCCCATAACACAACTAGAACCCGCTCATCCCATTCATTTTGATTTGTGCAATAAACCTTAGTCAACCGCATCTCAAATATTTTATTAAATTATTCCACTGTTCCATTAGCCTGTAAATGTTAGGGATTGCTCTTATGATGATGAATACAAAATTCTCTAGTATGGGTTGTTCTATTTTCATTGAGAAAGTGGGCTCCTTGGTCACTGGTCAAGCTCCAAGGACAACCAAATCTAGAAATAACATTCAAAAAAATAAACCATGTTGCAATGGTCATAAAATAATCTTGAACAACCTAAAATTCAACCCAATAAGTCAGATACTCAGTTGCGTTAATTATGTATCTGGCCTTTGAATGCTTAGATGGAGGATTTATTGGACCGATGAAATCAACAACCCATTTTTCAAAAGCTTGTAGTGCGTGAACATAGTGCAGATGAAACTCATCATGGCATGATGGTTTTCCCACTCTTTGACATATATCATAGGCCAGAGCATATTCCTTAGAATATTTAAACATGGTAGGTCACCATAGTCCTTCCTATAAGATATTTCTACCAGTTGCCTTTCCACCAACGTGTCCTCCTACAAATCCACTATGACATTCCCATAGAATATCACGTCTTTCATGGTTGATCACAGAACGTTGCAAGATATCATCCAATCCCTATTTGTAGAGTTGGCCCACAATCAGTTGATAATCTACTGCGTGAACCACTATGTTCCTCTTTTGTGTTGCATAATATCCTTTTGGTGTAGTACCAATAGTCAAGAATAGGGAAATGTCCTACAAATAATTAGGAATGGCCTCAATATGGAACATATCTACATCTGGGAGTTGGTCATATACAGTTCCACCACTTTCTCCAGAATCTAGGAAAGACAAGTGATGTTACCTGACATTTAACTTTCGAGGCTTAACAACGACCTCGAAATACAACTCCTGAAATAATAGAAACCACCTACAAATGAGACCTTATAACATATATTTGTTCACCAAATACTTCAAAGCAGAATGGTGAGTAAAAAAATTAAAATGACTTCCAATTAAATAATGATTAAAAATTTGTAAAGCATGCACCATATCCAAACATTCCCTTTCGGTTGTCTTCTAGTTGTGTTCAACTTGTGAAAGTTTGTGACTGGATAAGAATATAGGATGGTCCAAGTTTCCTTCCCCTGGTTGCACAAGAATAGCACCGAGCACAACTGCATAGGAATTGATATGTACATGAAATTCAATTTTCCAGTTAGGATAAGTTAGAATAGGTGTAGTACTCATATTTTCTTTGAGGAGAGAAAAAAACATATCGTAGTACCAAGTCCAATGAAATCCTTTAGATTTCTTCAGAAGTTGTTCCAAAGGTGATGTTATGGTCATGTAACCCCTGATAAATTGATAGTAATATTGCGTATTTCCCAGGGTTGTTCGTAAATGCTTGACAAAGGTAGGGGGAGGCATATTAAAAATAACTACAATTTTCATAGGATCTACCAACATTCCTTCCCTACAAACAATATGACCTAGTAGATTCCCAAATCAGACACAAAAAATACACTTTCTCATATTAAGGGAAATATGTAGCTATATATAGCGGTCAAACATCAATCGTAATAGCCAATGTTCTATTTAAGTAAGATGTATACAATCCAATCATCTAGGTATACTTCAAGGAACTTATGAATAAAATCGCGGAATGTTGCGATCATGATCCAAGAAAATACTGCTGGGGAATTCTTAAGCCCAAAAGGAATAACATTGTAGGAAAATTATCCCCACTTAGTAGTTAAAGTAGTATTTGTCTTATCTTCCTCGACTATTTGAACCTGGTCATATATGGAGAACCCATCTGTAAAGCAATATGCCTCATTTCCTGCTACTTGATCCAATACCTCATCACTAAAGAGGGTAGGAAAAGGGTCATGTACACAAGAAACATTCAAACTTCTGTAATCCTTACAAAATCATATATCATCTATACATTTCTTGGTTTGTAGCACAATATGATTGATCCATTCAACTTGATTGATAAGGAAAATCAACCCATTTGTGAGAATTATGTCACTTTCTCTTTAACTTAGGGATTAAGAAGATATGGCCTATGCTTGATTGGTCTTGATTCAGGATTTAAATCTACCTCATCTACCCTAAGTCTCCCTTAATACCTTTTAATTCTAAAAAATTTGTAGGAAATAGATCCTCATATTCCCACAACAAAGCTTGTATGCTAGCTTAGAATGCTCATTAGTTCCTATAGTCTCCAATGGATGCTATCTTAGAATTCTCATTAGTTCCTATAGTGACTTTCCATGAATTAAATGGTTTGGTATAGTAACAACTAATAGCCACCGAGATAGTATCTTTAACCTCTCTATCCCCTTCAGATTCATGAAATTTTAGATGCCTAAGTTCCTCAAGGTCATCAAAATCTTATGGGTCTCTATCAACAATAATACATACAATAGGTAGTTGAGTAGGAGGTGGGTAAAGATTATGATGAATGAGGTACTCATGTTCAAAACAGACAGTAGGAGGATGTATAGTCTTAACTTCATCAACAAAAAGTATTTTCTTAATATGTTGCAAAGCTATAGTGATTTAAGGGACTTACCTAAGAGTAAAAAGTCTTGACATAACTGTCATTGAAGGATTTCCTAGCAACTATTTTGGCATTGCGCTTC
>SNQJ01S0222102.1:3824-13885 GCA_010110895.2 Picea sitchensis
TAATCGCATGTCAAATTCTTAAGATCTAAAATTAATTATAACTAACTAATATACTCATATGAA
The DNA here is from genome assembly GCA_010110895.2 of Picea sitchensis. Classification (NCBI taxonomy): domain Eukaryota; kingdom Viridiplantae; phylum Streptophyta; class Pinopsida; order Pinales; family Pinaceae; genus Picea; species Picea sitchensis. Next base: position 3,888 of record SNQJ01S0222102.1, read on the forward strand.
ATGATATTCAGTAATGAATAGATGATACATATCTTAACCAAACGAGTTGGAAAAAATGGAATAGCTACATTCCACCCAACCGTAGATGTAGAACAACCAAGTTGCTTGTCATGATCACCCCGTAGCTTGACCACGATTCCATAATGGTGAGTTGAGATCCACTCCTTAGCCAATATGTCTCCGTACAGTTAAGAAAATCATTTTCCTAACACAATGAGTGCACACACAAGAAATATTCCCTTTCAACGACATACTAAGAAATGTCCTTCCTCCCACATATGTTTTTTATATATTTTTTCTCTTGCCTAGGACTTTTTTTGGATCCATTTACCTCCTTGGAAATTCACAGCTTTAGAAATCCATTATTTTTAGGGGCTGCTAGTGACATAATTCCACTTCTAATACTTGTTAAAATACACTCTAAGTTAACTCACACATGTTCCCCACTCATGGAGTAATAATCATTTTTTTAACCTGGTTGTTCGATCTTCTTGCATTAAATAAATTAAAAATTATGTCTCGTACATGTGTCCATCAAAAGAGGACAATTGCAAAGTCAAAATATTGATCAATAATTAAAGATATAACTATCAAATGTCTTAATAACACTAAGTATGAATTTGTGTAAATAGAAATTATTTAAAAACAAAATGTTTAATTCTCGAGGATATTATAATAAACCTAGATTGAAGAAGTTAGAATTTAGTTTAGAACTCTTTGTATTTGAATGAGTGATTGACATCCTTACAATCTACAATTCTCACAAGACAACAGAGTATTGTTGCAAGAACCAACAATCAATCATTGTGGAAATACAACTTTGCAACTTGAATTTACTCCAGTGAGGTTGTGTTAATTATAAGTTTGAAACTATTAGATTTGAATATATAATATTTGCATTATGAATGTGTGTTAAAGAATTCTTTTAAACCTTTAAATTTCACAAGTTGATAGAGTATTGTTACAAGAGCCTTCTATTGTAGATATATTGAAGTTTTGTAACCCATTTTCCTACCATTGGAACTGTGACAAACTTAGGTTGAAACAATTAGTTGTTTTCTTATGTAACATCCCCAACCAGCCAGGGTGGGCCATGCTACTCCATAAAACGCTTTCATTCTCTGATACCATAATGTAACATACCCAACATCCAACTGGGCTATGCCCCGTAATTTTTTTGAACGACATGCAATTAAAACATATACACACAGAACTTTTGTGAAACTTTATATATAAAACGTAAACAGACAAATAAATTTTGTAAATGAACGGATTCATGTTGAAATAATAGTAAACATATTCATGCAATATATACAAGAAATACCCATAAATATAAAGACAGTTATAAACCATACAAAGGATAAATCCATAAAAATAAACACGTAAGTAATAATGCAACATGTAATTTATCACACAATTGACACTTATATTGGTAATAATATCACCAACTACATGAATACCTTCCAAGAACCTCCAATCCTTAGACCACACTACTCATCACTCTCAGCAGTGGCCACCCCCGAGCTGGGACTAAACTCCACTCGTGTAAAGCGGTTCCTAACTACGTTGATGTATCACAGACAACAGGAAAGACTCTGTCACATGTGCCTACTCAAACTAACAACCTACAGTCCCTCATTCCCCACATCCCTATCCCATCCTAGGAAGTGTGCCCCTTCTCTGCTCAACAGTCCTTCAGCTGCCCCACTTCCCTTCTAGGGCTTCAACAACAAGCGAGACAGGAAGTCTTAGAGCCCTGTAGCTGTAGTTTAGAACCTTTGGAAATCAATTCCCAACACTTCTCTCACCTAGAGAGAAATTTCTCACGGGCCTAACAATGCGCCTCTTCAATATCCCATGGGCCTGACAACCTACTTCTTCAGTCCATCTCCTAAGCTAACCAGGTACACAAACAAGTATGGGTACGGATACAGGTTCAGGTACAGTGAAAAGAAGGTATAGAGAAAAACTGACTGACTCACTAAATGATCATGGAATCCTTGAATGAATGACTAAATGATGCGAAAATGAACTAAGTCCAAACTATATGTATGCATGTTCCCAATTTGACACTTGTCATGATGGGAGCTACTTTGGCCCACTTGTCCCCATATTTAGAACTTAAGATAAAATAATTATCCTTACTTTATACTTTAAAGAATATTAATATAGTATTCCTTTTTGGCTTAAGCTCCCTAAATTATCCCCTTTTCCTTAAATTTTATCCCCTCCCTTCGCTAACTAGTGGATTTTATTCCCCCATACTCTTTTATAGTGGTTGGTCTGCATGCAACGATGTATTTTATATTAATGATAAGACATATAAAAAGGTAGGCTCACTGGCCTTTAGCATCTAGGCTCTTTGGCCTAATACAAAACAAAATCCTCCTAGCTTATAATATCTGGCTCACCATCCTATAAAACATAACATATACACAAAGGCTCCCTAGCCTAAAAATCACACGCACTTAAATTATTGAGCGCGATATCATTTTAGTGCACAGTACATGTGTGCACTATGCCATGAAAGGTGCATACAAAAAATTATATCAAACAACTCACCAACTTAAGTACATTTTCATTTTACATTTACAATTGGGTTCATCCTAGGGGTATTATAATCCCCTCCCCTTATTTATGCACTATCCTCGGTGCATTATGTACACGTATACAAAAAAAAATTAAAAAATCCTCAAAAAGATGCGAGTATTCTGCCCGCATTATATCCTCATGCTCCCAAGTAGCATCCTCGGGACCATACCAAGTCCATTGGACCTTTACAATCCCTATGGATCGATTCTGGAGCTGTATTATTTTTCGGTCCAGAATGTGTATTGGATGCACTTCGATAACGTCATATTGCTCCACCTGAATCACCTTCCAATCAATTACATGATTAGAATCAGGTATATATTTCTTGAGCAATGATACATGGAATACATTATGAATAGACATAAATTTAGGAAATTCAATCATATAAGATATTGGACCAATCCTCTCTGGGATCTCAAATGGCTCACCATATCCAGCTACCAACTTTCAACAATTTCCAAACTGCAGGGAACTTTTGTTGGCCTTCACTTTCAAGAATACATGGTCTCCCACTTTAAATTCCGTGTGAGTTCTTCCCTTATCAACATATCTTTTCTTCCTATATTGGGAAGACTTTAAATTTTGTTTTATTTTTAACATGTTATCCTCCAATTCCATGAATAAATATGGCCCAACCACTGCTCTATCTATTGTGTTATCCCAACTTACCAGTGTGTTGCGCTTTCTTCCATAACGTTCCTCAAATGGGCTCATCTTTAGAGATGTTTGGTACCCATTGTTATAAGAAAAATCCACAAAGTGTAGGTAGTCTTCCCATTTCTATGGTTTATTCATCACATACATCCTCAACATATCCTCAATCACTTGATTCACCCTCTCTATTTGTCCATCTGATTTTGGATGATAAGTTGTACTAAAATTCAAATTCATTCCAAATCCATTAAATATTCCCTTCCAAAAATTTGAGGTAAATTTTGGATCTCTGTCGGAACAATTGTCTTGAGTATACCATGTAATCAAACAATTTCTCTCATATAAATATCAACAATTTTGGTTTCCTTGTGAGTGAGCTTAACTAGAATAAAATGGCCAACTTTAGTAAGTTTATCCACCACTACCATGATAGAATTATGTTGTTTGTTTTTTTTGGGTAGTTTGGTGATGAAATCCATTGTTACAACTTCCCATTTCCACTCAGGAATGGGTAATTTTTGTAGCAAACCAATTGGTTGTCTATGCTCATCCTTTACCTCTTGACATTCCAAGCATTTGGCAATAAAATCAGCAACTTCTTTCTTCATTCATGGCCAATAATATTGGCTCTTGAATGCTGCAATAGTTTTTTGATAACCTGGGTTCCCAACATAAGGTACATTATGCATTTATCTCAATATCATATTTTTCAATTCATGGGAATTTGGTACATAAATTATGCCCCTGTACATGAGAATTTCATCATTATCTAGTTTATATTCTTCAATTTTCCGTTGCAAATTACCTTGTTGTAATTTTTCAACTAATTCCTTGTATTGCAAATCTAATTTTGCAGCCTCCAAAATTATGTCTTTCAAATCTGATTGGTACATGCTAATGGTTGTAGCATGCAATTCATGCACTTTTCTGTTGAGTGCATCATCCACTTTGTTTTATTTCCCGTTGATATACTTTATATCAAAGTCATATTCACTGATAAATTCTAACCATCTACTTTGCCTAGCATTTAGAGTTGGCTAATCAAATAAATATTTCAGACCATTATGGTATCTCCTCATATCAAACCTTTTCCCCATGAGTTAATGTCTCCATTTCCTCAAGGCATTCACTATGGCTGCCAACTCCAAATCATGAGTGGCATAGTGTCTTTCATTCTCCTTCAACTTCCTTGATTCATAACATATAACAAACCCATTTTGACTCAGGACTCCACCAAATCCTTCTTTACATGCATCTATGCATACAATGAAGTCTTCATTTGGGTCTACAATCCTTAGTATTGGATAACTTTCTAATAATTGTTTCAAGTGTTGGAAACTCTTTTCACAATTCAATGTCCACTGAAACTTCATACCCTTCTTTTGCAAGGAAGTGATTGGGTGTACAATCTTTCAGAATCCTTCAATAAATGTCCTATAGTAGCCTGCAAGGCCCATGAATGATCTGACCTCTGTCACATTCTTCAACACTGACCATTCTCTAATGGATTCTATATTATTAGGATCCACTATTATCCCATCCTCTGAAATGATATGTCCCAAATAATGAATTTTCTTTTGATAAAATGAGCACTTGCTCAATTTGGCATAAAACTGATGCTACCTTAATATTTGTAATACCATCCTCAAGTGTTGTTCATGCTCTTCCTCTGATTTATAATATATAATAATGTCATCTAAAAATACAATGACAAACTTATCTAATTATTCTCTGAAAATACCATTCATTTGTTGGAAGATTGGTTGTTGTCATTGATGTCAACCCTAGTCATTGGTTTTGGACCACACGATTCATGAAGGTATTTGGACATGAAGGATAGTGCACATGTAGACACCACACCCATGGATGTATAATATACATCATGTTGTTTCCGATGATAGGTGGCACGTCATGTGGATCCTCATGGTTGACGACAAATGAATTTTTGAAGATGACAAAGTGAATTGAAGAAGAAAGTATAGGTCAACCCTGAAGATAATTAAAGATAAGAATTAAAAAATAAGAAAGTGTCATGTCAACCCTAATGTTAAAATGAAGTGACATAAATGGTATAAATACATATCATTATACATTCATTTTATACACACAAGTCGAATTTAAGAGAAAATCTGAAGTAAAGAAGGCCAGATTTCAAGGGAGGATGAAGTCTTTTGGTGATGTGTTCTAAGCTATGTTATTTATAGGTCATCTTATTGGTGATGTGTTCTAAGCTATTTTATTTGCAGGTCATATTACTATTTTCGTTGTACATTTTTTTATAGAATGATTCATATGGTAAAAGTGATATGGTATTGAGAATACATATCTAGGTACCTGTGCTATAAATTTCATCTCTTTATTCTCTATAATTTTGGAGATATAGTCTGTGGAAGATAGGGTTTTTGACTAGTCCTGAATCTAGTCATAAACAAGTGTTTCGGTTAAAACAATCATAACTTCTTCATAGAGAATCCAAATTAAGTGAGATCAATTTCATTGGAAATAGTATGGGCTTTAGTTTCTTTTGTGCGAGTTTCAAAATCTTATGTTAAATATTGAGCGCATAACATTCTATACAAGTTCGCTCTCCTGAATAAACCAGAATTGAATAAGATCTACCATTCTCTCTATAACTTCTTTTTGGGGAGGATTCAAGGAGTGAAACTTCAAGAATTTTCATAGAATACATTGAGTAATATTATCTACAGGATTAGAGTATTCCAAGAATTGAATAATTGTAGAAGTTGAAGAAGTCTCAAGAATCATTATCAAGTTCTATGTGATGGTTGGTTGATGGTGATGATTTAATGTAAAACTTTATTATCTCTAATATATTCTTGGGTGTAAGGAAGGGAAAATTATGGAGAGGTCAACCCTCTCTTGATATTGGAGTATTTTATCTTCCTTTTTGAGGTTTATCCCTCCCTTTATATTTGGAATTTGGAGCTACCTTCGGAAGTCATTACTTCCCTTGAACAATAACTATTGACTATTTCTCATATATTGTGCATGGCGTATTGTGGTGTATTGGTGCAACTCTTATACTATTGTTCATTACTCATTGGTTATAATTGAATGGTTTAAGTATAAGTTGATTTTTTTTTTTAAATTGTACTTGATACTGATTCACCCCCCTCTCAGTATCAATAATTGGTATCAGAGTGGGTTACATTCAGTACAGTTTAACCACTGGAAGGAATATCCTAAGCAGAATTGGAAGACAACATTCCAAATGGGATTCCACCAATTGATGGAAGCAATTTTGAATACTGGAGTAATATAATGGAAACTTAGTTGAAATATCTTAGGGAATATGTTTGGTTCTCAATTTCTTCAAGATACAATGCTTTGAAGAAACCAAAGAGTGGGGCCCGAAAGGAAGAAAAAAGGAATAACAAATTGGCAATAGATACCATCCTGGATGGATTGATAGATTTAGTGAAATACAATGTGGGATCATGTGCATCAGAAAAATATCTTTGGGACAAGATACAAGACCCTTATGCAAGGGAAGAAGCAAAAGAAGAAAAATAAGTTAAAGCAAATTACAACATCTCAGATTTCAAAGAAGCAAATAGAGGTATGCTCTTTTGCTTTAATTGTGAAGGAGTAGGACATGTTGAATTTGAGTGTCCTCATCCAAGGATTGAAAGAGATGACACTGAAGAAGGAAAGTCCAATGAAGATTAAGAAAATCATGAGGCAGAAATGATTCAACAAGAAGATGAGAATCTTTAGAAAATTGAAGCATGTTGAGATTGAAAATAGCAAGCTCAAAGACACACATAGAAAACTAAAAAGTGAATTGGGTAGTTGTGAAAAGATAGTTGTAAGATTGAAGAAACAATTAGAAGACTTTGAGAAACTAAGAGAAGAAACCATTTCTTTGAAAACTCTACTCTAAGAAGCAAGAAGAATAGGATAAGTAAAGAAGGTCCAAATGATGTAGAAATAAGAATATTGTGAGAAACTTGAACAAGAAGTTGTCTCATTGAGGAAGATATTAAGAAACTCTCAAGTTCCAAAAGACTTAACACATCTTGGATGCATGGGTGAAAATTCATACAAAGAATATGCAAATACCAACAAGAAGGTTGAAGAAAGAGCTACACAGACAGTTGAGGAGAAGTGGATCGGGATACCAGAAACTAGGAATGATTACAAAAGAGATGAATATCCAAGAAGACCTCCTACCTTCTGGAATCAAAGAAGCTTCAATTAGTATGAAGGAAACTACGTAAGAGTAGATCATGAACCTATATGGACTACATAACAAAGAAGGTCACTTACTCCCAGGGATCAAAATTTCTTTCTTGGTCATTGTTATACTTGCAAAAATTTTGGGCATAAGGAAATTAATTGCAGAATCAATGAAAGGAACAACTATGCAAGAAACATGAATGGTGTAAATAGAAGATATGTAAATAATCGTGGATTTGTCAACATAAGTTATAATTGATTTTCCTCATTGATGGACAAAAAGCATAATGAGATTGCTACAAATGGAGCATAGTGGAGTATGCTACAAATGTAATTATCTTGGTCACAAAGCATGAGATTGCAGATATATGAATGAAGATGTCCCTATGCCAACCACAGTATGGAGAAGGAAAGAGATTCCAAACAATTAAGGTTGTCGAATATCATTGACCACTGAAGAATGTACAAAAAAATATGAATGGTACATAGACAGTGGATGTTATTCACAAATGATTGGGGATCAGGAAAAAATCATCATCTTGAAGAGAAAGGGTATAAATGTTGCATTTGGAGATGACTCATATGCCATAATAATTGGAAAAGGTGTATTATATCTTGGAATGAAAAATGTAAAAGAAAAAAATGTCCTATTGGTTGAAGACTTGAAGCATAATCTGCTTAGTGTTAGTAAAATGTGTGATCAAGGATATACTCTCATGTTTGACTCACAAAGATGCAAAATCAAAGAATAAGGTTCAAGAAGATTTGTTGAAACTGCAACAAGAAGACCAAGTAACATAAATGTCCTAAATTCACAAAAAATCTCCAAGGAAGAAAGAGATCATAAAAATGAAGCGTTATTAAGTGCTATATGTTCAGGGGGAGTAGCCCCAAAGAGCAGAGTTACATTTTCCCATTAAACTAAGGGGGAGAAGCCCTACCCTTTGCCATTGATGTCAAAGGGGGAGATAAATTGGGATTATTATGATAGGAAGAGCATGAGTGTTGTCATCAATGACAAAGGGGTATATTTTTCGAATATTGGTTGTTGTCATTGATGTCAACCCTAGTTATTGGTTTTGGTCGACAAGATTGAAGAAGGTATTTGGACATGAAGGGAAGTGCACATGTAGACACAACACCCACAGATGGATAATATAAATAATATTGTTTGCGGTGGTAGGTGTCACTTCATGTGGATCCTCAATGTGGATCCTCATGGTTGAGGAGAAATGAATTTTTGAAGATGACAAACTGAATTGAAGAAGGAGGTAAAGGTCGGCCCTGAAAATAATTAAAGAAAATAATTACAAAATAAGAATGTGTCAGGTCAACCCTAATGTTAAAAGGAAGTGACATAATAGGTATACATACATATCATTATACATTCATTTTATACATAGAAGTCGAATTTCAGAGAAAATCTGAATTAAAGAAGGTTGGATTTCAAGGGAGGGTGAAGTCTTTTGGTGATGTGTTCTAAGGTATGTTATTTACAGGTCATCTTACCATTTTCGCTATAATTTTTTTTCTAGAATGATTCATATGGTTAAATTGATATGGTAATGAGAAGACATATCTAGGTACCTATGTTAAAAATTTAAGCTCTTTATTCTCTATACATTTGGAGATACACTCTGTGGAAGATAGGGTTTTTGACTAGTCCTGAAGCTAGTCATAAACAAGGGTTTTGTTTAAAACAATCATAATGTATTCATAGAGAATCCAAATGAAGTGAGACCAATTTCATTGGAAATATTACGGGCTTTAGTTTCTATTGGTTGTGGAGCCTGGTTATCTTTCTAATTCAGAGGTCTTTTGTTTTCAGCCGTGTTTATACCCCATGATGTATTTACACCCCAAAAGTATGTACACTCTTCCACGCGGGGGAGTGCAGAGGGGGGTTACCCCCTTTTCGGGGTTTGGGGGGTATGGGGACAAGCAATCCCCCGGTGTGGGTTCGAGGTCAGTGTCCCCCGATGGGGGTTCGAGGGAGAAGCCCCAGAAGGAAAAAATTCCTTGTAAATGTGTATTGTAATTTCATTATAAATATGCACCGTTCATTATAAGGTCACAGATCTAACGGTAGAAATTATGTTAGGGTTTTTTTCCCTAGAAAGAAACCCTTTGTTATGAGGGAAATGTATTGCGGCTATGGAACATAGTGAATATTGTATTCTGAGATAGGAGACTGTGAGAGAAAGAAGAGGAAGTTACAACGGGTTTGCTTTAGGTTGTATCCTTTCATTTGTTGGATAATAATAAAGGAAGGACCTGGAAATTTCTCTGGTGGATGTAACCCACACTTGGTGAACCACGTAAATCTGTGTCTCTATTGTATTGTGTATCTTCTGTGTTTTGTTTCCGCATTTGTTTTATTTTATTGCTCCACCGTCCTATTTTTCTAATAGTTTCATGTGTGTGAGTTTTAGAATCTGATGTTAAATATTGAACGCGGGGCATTTTTTACAAGTTCACTCTCTTGAATAAACCAAAATTGAATAAGGTCTACCATTATCTCTATAACTTGTTTTTGGGGATGATTCAAGGAG